>JAAAKQ030117403.1:0-32152 GCA_010016005.3 Zanna intricata
TTAATTGAAACCCAACCACCAAAGAACACCGGTATCCACGATCTAGTATTCAAATCCGTATAAAAATATTTATCTTTGGTATAAAAAAAAAAAAAGTTAGAAATAAGCTTTATTGCTGGAATAAGCTTTATTGTAGAATAAATCTAAATTAGATTTATTCATTCAGTTTCTACCACTTTGTTTTGTTTTTTATTTTACACAAAGTGATATTTGATTTTATTCAATATCACCGTTAAAATTTCTGTATTATCAATAATTATTATTTTTATATTGTTTATTATATATAGGATGATATATATGATATGAATATTTTATTATTATATTTGAAATGTTTATATGTTTGAAATGAATTTTATCTCTTATAATTTTTACTATTATATCTTTCTGGAAAAGTAATTCTGTTTAAAATTCTCATTAGTAATATTGTACTCTTTTATAAACTTTACTCTTCTTTATTTCTTTTTTATTTTTTTTTTTTTTTACTTTTTTACATTTTTAAATAACAAATGCATTTAGTGACGGTGATTTTAAATAAGTGGTGATGTGGGTCAGATTGTTACATATTAAAATAACTTCAGCTTCACGCTGAATCTTGCCTCATCCGTGGGAAAAGCGGCTTCTATTCTGACAAAGACTAATCGCTATAGTGTTTTTACTTTTCCGATAACAACAAAAAAAAGGTAGCAGCTCCACTATTGAAAACTTCGTGGACAAGGTCATTCGATTTCTTGAGGGAAGGAGGCTGCTGGTTGAACTCGGTTCAATTTTCTACTCCGGGTAATTGGAGTTGTAATAACAGATGTCTTTTATTAATGTAGTTTTACTCTTCTCTACAAATAAATAACTATTTATTATAGACGTACTAATGAATGAAAATCAACAGGGTACGTTAGTTTTCTTCCAGAAATGATTCGGTAGAGAAAGAATTCAACTTTATATTGAAGATTTAAAAATTGAAGATAAAAACAATTATATAATAATAATTAAAAAGAAGAAATGAAGGGAATTTTTAATTAATTGAGATATTTACTGCGAGATTTTTTTTTGTGTAATTATATAAACAGGAGGAATTTCCTTTTAAGCTGTAGATTTCCATTTTCTAGTAGTTTCCATTGCCGCAACCGTAATCTTTTTCAACAATCTATTCAATTAATCTAAGGCATTTTTTTATTAGGTCTGTAATAAAAGTACGTTATGTTTATTACTTCAATTTTAGTCTTTTATTTATTAAGCACGAATGAGGCTCACAAACCCTTATAATTTTGTTGACTTTTTTTAATATAATCAGTTCTTAATTACATGTTTTTAAATGGTAAAGGATTAATATGAATTAAATTAGACGTTTTTTTTAAGTCCTTATGCTTATTTTATTTATTTAATCACTAAAACGTAAAAGTAATAATATTTAAAAAAATAAAACTCTGAATATCTCATGTATAGGTCAACTTAGTCTTAGAGTTGCAATTATAAATTTATATAATTTAACTACAAACATAATGTGTTATTTTCTAAGTAACCATGCGTAAGTAACCTTCTTAGTTAATAAATATTTCTTTCAAGTATGATATTGTTTTAATAGATCCATATAAAGATTATTTATTTTATTGTTTAGGGTGGTTATAAAAGCTTATTTATATATTATTATTTTTTTTTTTTTTTAATAAACAAAATCTTATATTTAATTCTGTTTGATTTGTTTTTTTTTCTTTTGCTGATAAGAATAAACAGAAAGTTTTTAAAATGTGTTTATATAAGGTATAATTTAAAATAATTTAAATTTCTTAATTATATTCATTTCATTTTAACATTTTCCGATTAATATTGCTTTTATTTATAATTGTTTCTGGCATTAAGTATGGTACAAATTTTAAAATATCACAATTTAATGAACGAAAAAAGATATCATAATAAAAACATTTGGAAACGCAATACGGTATATTATCTTAAAGTATCTTTACCAATAAAAAAAATAAACAGAAAAATAATACTAAGTTCTGTATAGATAGTTTCTTTAATAATGAGTTGTACATATTTCGTTAATTTTCATAAAATATATTTATTTTTTAATTTAAATAGTATTAATTCTGAAGTAAATAGTGAGTTTAAACATTTTTGGGATTGGTTTTTTAAATATTTTTATTTAAGATAATTTCGTAATATTAATATTTTTTTAATTGCATTGTTATAGGTTTTTAAGCCGAAGTAGTAGAATATTACAAAAAAATAATATTTATCATAATAATATCAATATTATTACACACAATCAATTGAATCATTGATGTAAATTTTATTTGTAACTAATCTTTAAAAATACAATAATTTCTACTATTGCGACACTAAAGTAATATTTCAATAATATTAGATCGTCGTGAGGAAAGTAGCAAAATTGTCCCCCTTTGTATATAGCGTGCTTCTGGGTTTACACACAAGATTGCAGTATATACAATGTCACATCACGCTCTTGTGGATGAAATCTGAACTAAATAAAATATTACCGCCTTTTTTCATGTACGTATATAATTTTTAAAAATACACCCATCCACAACAATTATTTCAGTTACAATTTATTTATTATAATTTAACTTCTTAAAATTTCAACTCTGTTAAAAAATTGGAATAACTAAAATGTATAGTTATAATAATAAAACATGATTCCTTATATTTATTATTCCAGTAAAAATGTTACTATTTTAAAAATAATATTCGCCTCATCCGTAGCGAAGTGATAGCGTCTTAGCATTTCATCCGGAGGTCCCGGCTTCGAATACCGATCAGGTATGGCATTTTTCAAACATTAAAAATTCATTAAAGAACGGTGAGCTTTGTTACTATATTTTATTACCATGTAATAAAATAAAATAAAAAAATATCGTATCGTTTATTTTTATTTCCGTTATAATTTACTGAAATTCTAATGTTACATGATTCTAAATAATACTAGATCTTGAATACCGGTGTTCTTTTGTAGTTAAATTTCAATTAACCTCATAGTCTGTACAAGATTCTCTTTATCTGTTTTAGCCTCCGGAACTACTGTAAGGTATTACTTCACAGGATGAAAGAGGATGATATGATATGTATGAATGGGAATGAAATGTAGTGTTGTACAATCTCAGATCGACCACTCCTGAGAAGTGTGGTTAAGTGAAACCCAACCACCAAAGAACACCGGTATCCACCATCTGGTATTCAAATCCGTATAAAAATAACTACCTTTTATTTTTTATTTTTTTTTTGTATAGACTAATTTTTTTTTTTGTATACTTAATTTACTTTCATACATAACGTCCTCAATCATCCTCCAGAGAATAAAAAAAATGAAAGAAACTAGTGAAACCAGTTCTGAATAAAAGTCTATGAGGAAATTGTTTTAAACTAGCTAAAAGTGATGCTCTTTGTAGCAGAATAGTAATGTTTCAGCTTTTAATCCAAAATTCCTTGGTCGAACCCTGATTAGACATGACATTTTCATATACTACAAGCATATAAAAATGTCATGCTTAATCGGGCATGACAGTTTTGTATATTCTTGTAGAGATTAAGTTTTGGTAATGAATTAATTATTAACCAAAAAATAAAATAAAATTAAGTATAATTAACAACACTCAGTGTTTTATATTACTATTGGTAACGTACTTTCCATTAATTACTGTAGATTATCATAAAAAGTGAAATAGGAAAAACGAGATTTCTAATAAACAACTTAAATAATTAACATCTAATTAAACTAGTAATCTTTTGTGTATTTTATAGTTTCTGTTATAAATTCATGAAAATGACTAAAAGATTTTCACGAGAAAATATATTATAAATATAATATATTTTTTTAAAATCAAAAATATAATATGGACTAAGAGGTTGGCTGGTTTTAATGATAAAGTAAAATCAATAAAGACAAAACAATAAAGCCAGCCGGTAAGACTGATAAAAATTTTTCAAAGAAATATTTGATAAATATAATTATACGTTTTCCAATTTCCATTACATAGGAATATTTTATGTGTTAGTTGTTAATTTTTTTATCAGCAAGCGCAAAAGCATTTTTTTTTTTTTTTTTTATGAAGTTGAGTGATGCAAAATTACGCGAGTCGAACCCAAGATTGATTAAATCAGCCTTCATACTTTCTTTCATTTGATCGACTTCACAGTAAAACTGTGTCTTTTGTTTAATGTAGAGAATTTCCAAAATTAATTTTGTTTAAATCTCCATTGCATGTTTTGGTATATAATTTTAACAGTTAGTATCGGGAATAAATTAATTCTTTCCAAAAAAAAAAATCTGATATGGACAACATATGATTTCATTGTATGCCTATTTAATTACATGTACACATGTTTTTAAAATGAAAAGTACATAAAATTTTATTTCGTTAAAAACGTCTGTTATATTTTCATACTTTTTTAATTTTTTTATCTTTATTATTGAATAATTATTTATCGTAATTTTTTTTACAATTTGAAGTTAATAATTATTAATAAATCAATATATTTAAATTAGAAAAAAGTTAAAAAGAAAAAAGAGATGAACTCTGATTCGAACCGATGAGTATCCTTGTAAGATCCAAATATTTCATTAATTAAAATTTATTTGGTTGTAACACTGGAACCAATGATAATAAGTACCACTTATGTACGATATATCGTTGAAAAGCGCTCAATGAGTACTTATTACTGCAGTTAAAATAAAACCAAATTTAATTAGAGTTCACGCTTTACATACATTTTTGGCTCAGTCGATTGCAATCAGTAAGGGAACTATAAAAGTAAATGTTGCAACAGTCCAAATCCAAAATTTCAACATCCTATGACTAATCGTTTTTGAGCTATGCGAGGTACGATTTATGTATTTAGATACGTATGTATTTAGATACGTTATGTACGTATGTACAGACGCCACGCTAACTAGTCAAAATGGATTCAGGGATGGTCAAAATGGATATTTTTATTATTATTACTGCTATTTCTATTTATGGATAATTCCGGTTTTCAGATTTTTTCTGAAAACCGGAATTTTTCGCGATTACAATATTTCCTTGTGAAAAAATTAAAACAACTGCATCATTAATTTTTATAATTTTCAAACGGTGGGGTGTGTCTGTTAAATAAATGGGAGACATGAAATTTCTTGGAGATTATTTTTTATTATTTTTTTTATCTCCGGAACCACCGTTAAGGTATATCTTCAGAGGATGAAATGAAGGAGTTGTAGCATGTGTGAAAAATGCCAAGCCTGACCGGGATTCGAACCCAGGGCCTCCTGGTTGAAAGGCATGGAGATTAATTTACATAAACATAACCTAACGTAATCTAACCTAATTCCAGATTAACATAAACATATTTGTTTTAATATAAGAGAAAATTCATATTTTAAAAATTCATTAATATCTACTAAATTGAAATTAATACATATTTAAAATTTCATAAATGATTCTTCTTTTTTTAATTTTATTTTAAAATATTAATTTTTAAAAGGAAATGTAATTGGTTATTGTCATCAGCCGTTTGACTGGTTTGATGTGCTTCTTCATTCCTTACGTAGCTCCTACATACCACATCCTCAATTATCTGCTATACCTTGATTTTCCTTTATTCTAAAAAAAATAATTTACAAACCCTAATGTATACTCCAATTTACGCCCAACAGATATATAAAATTTCTTGCAAAATTCTAGTATTAAAATTCACTTTTCTCCTATTCTTCTTCATTTCGTCCTCTATCAATTTTTAGCATTCTCAATCTTTGTTTTTTGACATTCCTTTTTTTTCTTTTATTCTTGTACTACTATCAAAAAGCTACAATCATTTTTAAGGATTTATTTTTAAATCTATAAATTTGTGTTTATTATCAATAATTCTTTTCTGTGTAGACGTTTTTTTTTTATTATGGCAGTCCAATTCTGATATATTTCTTAATTTATTTAATTCTACATCTTTTATCTGTATTTTACACTCTTAATATTTATATACTAATTAACTTTATTTTTTTAATTTTATAACCATAATTTTAATCTAGCTTATTTTCGAATAGCCCACAAGGCTGGTCTAGTGGTTAACGCGACATCGCAAGCCAGCTGATTTCGAAGTCGACAGTTCTAAGGTTCAAATCCTAGTAAAGGTAGTTTACGTATTAAAGGTAGTTTATACATATAAATGATAAAAATATGTATTTTTATACATATTTGAATACTAGATCGTGAATACCGATGTTCTTTGGTGGTTGGGTTTCAATTAACCACACTTCTCAGGAGTAGTTGACCTGAGATTGTACCATACTACACTTCATTCACATCATCCTAGTTCTTCTTCTGAAGTAATACCTTACGATAATTCCGGAGGCTAAACAGATAAAGAGAGATACATCTTTATTTGGAACAGATAAGTCGAAGGAGCGTGACTTTTTCTTATGACTTTTTTTTTTATGGATGTAAAGGATATCATACTTTTGTAAAGTTTTACAACAAATAATATAGAATTTAACTGCGTAAGAAAATATTTTTTCACCATTTCTTTAGACTAAACCAAAGGAATTAGTCTTACGATTACTTACGTGTAAATACGGCATATTTCTTCATTTTATTAAATGGTTGATTCGTATTTTTCATTTCTCTACCTCTAAAATTGTACTTTAATAAAAAAAAACAAGTTAATGATTGCATCTGTTACAGTATTTTTTATCATTTAACTTGCTATTGGCTGTCTTTATGAAGTAAAGGAAGTATTGTGATTTTGGTTTTCAGATTTTACCGTTAATAACCATTCTGACCCACCGTGAATCCAGAATCCATTTTAGTAGTTTCGGTATGTTATTTGTGTGTACGTTTAGCGATTAGCTGTAGGATTTTCAAATGTATTTATTACTGTTGTATCATCCAGTTGTGCAATTCCCCCACTGACTACAATAGAATAGACAGAACTAAGAGTGTTCAAAAAAGTAAAAAATCCTAAAAGATTTAGATTTTTCTTAATTGCAGTAATAATGGCTCATAGAGATCTTTCTAACGATATGTCATTAGTGTTACTTATTCTCATTGGTTTCGGAGATATAGCCAAATGAAATTTTAATTCATAAAATATTTGGATTTTACAAAGCAGACATATCGGTTCGAATCAGACTTCATCTCCTTTTTTTTTTATCTTCAGAGGGATGAGATGAATGAATTGTAGCGTGTGTGAAAAATGCCATGCCTGACCGGGATTCGAGCCCGGGACCTCCGGATGAAAGGCCGAGACGCTACCACTCGCGCCATGGAGGCCGGCAAGACGTACACTTCATTAAATTCATACATTTCAACCTCGTTCATCCTCTGAAGTAATAATACCTTACGATAGTACCAACGGCTACACAGAAGAAAAAATTGTATAAAGGAAGTCATATAGTGTCCACATCAGATTTTTTTTTTGTTTTCGTAATTATTATAATTAAAAATTCGACGTTATTTTAATTAAAAATAGAAATAAATTATCACATATAATCATTACTTACCGCTTTTAGTAATTTTGTATTATATTTTCAATTCACATTTTGGATTATTTAATAAAGCATTTCAAGAATGAGTTAATTGTGGTAAAGTTGACCAGGATAAGGTTTAGGTATTTTATTACAAAACGTTTGGCAAATGAGTATATTTTATTAGAACAAAGGCATTCAGTATTTCTGAAGTGTGTTCCTATCATCAGTACTTGAAAAAGGTTCCTGTAAATATAGGTTCACAAATTATCTGTATTTCAGATCTTTCGTGTTTTATGACTCCAGTAATAATTGAGAATTATTATTTAAATAAATATAGGCTTAAAATCTATATATCCAGTACAGATTGAACTATTTTAATAAAATGTATCTGTTTTAAATTAATATGTAAAAATAAATATGAAAATTTTATACTGGCAAATTTCAAAGTGGTGCTTTTTTTTGTGGATATTCAATCCACAATAGCTCAAGGACTATTTAAATTTAGAAAGTTACTGTTCATTTGTAAAAATTTTAAGCGTTCGCTTGAATAAAAATACTTTTATCGAATCGGACATGAAACAGCCGTGATAACTACAAAAAACATCAACTTTTTCAAATTTTTTTTTTTGAATGATGAATGTTAATCCCACTCAGGATACAAAATAATTTCATTCTAATTTTTATCTCTTCCGCATTATTTTTTTAACTGTAAAAACAACAAAAAATTCTCCAATGATAAGATTTTTCTAATTTTTATTTATTTTATTTAAAAGCTTGTTTTTCAAGTGATCCATGTAATGACAGAATTAAAAATGTATAGGTAGATAGAGAGATGTGAGTTGTAAAGTGGTAATATTAAAAGGAAGGGTAAATTGGTTTTTCGAATGGTGAATGTTCAGTAATTTATTTGAAGTTCTATAGTTGTATAACAAAATGACAAAAACTATTAACCAAAAATTTATTGCTACAAAAACGCTGTATTGAAATGGCATTGTTTGGGAATAATAATAATAATAATAACACAAAAGAACTCAGTGAGTTCAACAAAAACTGCGAAGAAACAGATGGATTACGCGGTTGTCTTGTCGCCGCAATGCGAAGTGATGTATTGCGAATGGGTAGTACAGAGGAAATGAGGTGTGAGAAAGAACGAAGATGGTCCCACATTTATCACAATTATTGTGCGACCTCCCTCGCGGCTACCTCTAAGAATCTTTTACTACTTTACTCTTGCTTTCTTTGCAAAGGACGATAAAAAAAACCCAAAAACAACCAAATTATGATACGATTTCATGTAGGAAAAAAAAATTTTTATCGTTTTAACTCTAGAATACAATTTTTCAATTTAACTTTCATTATGATAATAGAACCTGATTTTATAAAATATTCTTGAATTATTAATGAAGTATTAAAATAAATAAAACTTTATATCATGATACGAATAAAGCTTCTTTATTGGATGTTATTAATAAACGACTATATCTGTTATAGACAAATTTTGTAGCATTTCACCATAATAAAGTTACTCGTAGTTATTAACTCATATCTAATGAAATCAATACTTAATATTCAGGGTTATATCAAATCCAAATTATATTTCAAATAATACATTTTAATTTTATTAATTTACAGATTTTTGAGTAAATTAGTCATTATAGTTTTTGTGTTGTCAGTTTTAATGTTTCATAGTAAGTATTGTCAATTAGTCGTATGCCTAATTAAGAATAGAATATACTATATAAAAAAATATATATATATTTTATGATAAACATTATCTAAATGTCTCAGCTTATCTCATAATTTTAGTAATTTTGTCGGGACAATTCTGAAATTATTTTTTTTTTTGGTATGTCTGTTTCTTTATTTAATCTGCGTAAATTAGTATGTTAAGATATATTTTATAATAATAAATATACAGAGAGAACCACAAAGTTCTCCCGGAACTTTCATAACCTATTCTACTCGTGTAAATAATGGAAATAGTTCATATAAACATTTGTTCTAATATGTTTCGTTTACGAGTTACGGCTACTGAAATATTTAACTCTGATTTCAGCGATCCCAGTGAAATGAGGCGGTACTGAAATTTTTAGGAAATTAATTAAGGAGCAGAATTAGTGATTTTTTATGGTTTTTTACATGTAAAATCGAATAAAATAGGTCTTAGAATCGTCTCTTGGATACAAAACCCAGTTTTTATGGTATTGTAGGACATATCTTTGCATGAACTTTTTCCAATATTTTCAAAGTAGAATAGGTTACGGAAGTCCTGGTAGAACTTTGTTATTCTGTTATTTTCAGTCATAACCGTATAAATTTAGTATTGAAAAACAGACTGAATTTATGAAAATTAATATAAAATTTAATATAAATATAATAATATTAATACATAATTAATATAAATTTTAATTACTTTTGTTTTAAATCTTTCCTTTTAAACGAATTTTTTCTCCAAAAACATAATTGTTTGTTCCGGAACTATTATATATAACTTTGAACTCCATTTAGCATGCAGTTTATATATCTTAAATAACTTTGGATTTGTAAATTGGAGAAATATTCGTCAGTCTTCTTCGGCTATTTTATTTTCTTCAAATCTTTCACAGTATTATCAGTGTTATAAAAATTATTGAGTTATAAATAATTAAATTGTTCTTTTTCGGTAAAAATATTATTTGGTTATTGTTATATAAATGTAAAATGCACGTTTTTATTGTTACTTTAACACAACACTTTCTTTCTGATAAAGTCTTGATTTTTTATCAGATTTTATTTACTTTCTCTTTTTACTACACCACTTGAACCAGGCGTTATGTGTTTAACGAGTATATCCCGATGCAATGTGGGATTATGTTTTTCATTTGAACGTTGCATTTCTACGAGCAGCTACATTATAATTGTTACGATTATGTACTAAGAAATTAAAAATCAGCATGAAAAGAATTTTTATATTGTTTCACACATCATGGAATAGATTGATTTTTGTACGTCTAAAGTTGTTATCGATTACAAGATTATCACGCTTGTAATTTTCATTATAAGCGTGAAGAGGGTCAACCGCAACAAAATACATACGTAGTCCCATAATACAAAGAGTTTTTTATTTTATAATATTTAACTTTATTGATTAAATGATATACATAAAAATGAAAATGCTGGTTAACATGCAATTTTCTTTAAAAATAATTTATTGAATTGAATAAAAAGGTTCAGTAAACTGTGATAAAGATAAATACAAAAATATCATGTCCATGTAGAATGGAATCGATGATGAAACTAAATCATAATAATCTTCAGGAGTTGTACTTTCAATTTTTTCTCTGAGTAGTTTTATATCTTCAATTATAAAGCCAAAAGACAGCAATACCAGTCCGAGATAAAGCATGTCAACAGTCTGATGCTGAAAATCATCTATTTTACCGATTATACATAATACTATTTTAGAGATAACCAATCCTAGACCGGTACCAGGAATAACCAAACCGATATCTCTGAAATCATTATTATCGCTTAATGAAAATCCAATACTTACTCCAAATATTCCAAGCGCTATTGAATCACGTAATCCATAAAAAGCATTATCATTTTTAAAACCGCATATAAAAATACTTGGAAAAATACAAATCATACACCATGGATAATTGGATTTCCAAAATGAATCGCAAAGAGGAAAATTTGTTTTATTTCGATATAATATATATCGAAATTTCAACACTCCAACAATGGACGCTAAACATGATATGATTCTGTGTTTTTCAGATAATTGTAGGAATCTGAAAAATAAATGAATAAATATAAAGTTGGAATAAATTTAAGTAGAAAATTTTATAAGATAAAATAAATAAAAGATAATTTCAGTTGAGAAAAGTGAAATTTTGAAAAAGTCCGCGGACAATAAAAAAAATTGATAAAATGAAATAAAAATGTAGATGTAAAGATCTTTATAAATACAATGAAACTAAGAAAACTAAGAAAATGAAACTAAGAAAAATGAGCCACCAGAAAAAAAGAGCAAATTCTTCGACGGCTTTATGAGAATTAACGATAACGAGATCACTAAACAAATGTTAAACCAAACTTAAAACAAAAAAAAACTAAAACCAGTAGACTTAACTTGTTCAAAAAGATCTAAAAAGAAATTAAAATATCCGAAGAAATAGTGCAAGATATGTTCAGTTAACTGGGTACAAGATATCAAATTATTTCCAAGATAAGAAGAAGAAAAAATTTACAAGAGAAATGTAAACAATAACATCAAAGAATAAGCTGTTGGAAGACCAGGAACGAAAACGCCCAGAAGAAATAAAAATGAAGGAAAAATTGTCCTCACACGGTTAAGCAGAGTGAAAAAAAAAATTAAAAAATCGAGTGGGACTGTGTCGGGGCGCTGGGCGTTGTTTTAAAGTGTGAAACGTTACAGACCTTGGATGAAGTTCCTCCAAGTGGTGAACCGGCCAACTTTATTGTAGATTTAAATTGAAGAGCAACCATGGTATTTTTTTTTTTTAACAAAACTGAAAGTCTCTTACGGAAAATTTTAGTTGCTTCATTTGGCCAACTCTACCAATAAATTGGTCTGCATTTCAGGAAATCACTTTTATTGTATTGGATTGAAATAAAAAGGAGATAATGACTACGTACTAAATTTAATTTTAACACATACAGATACATGGTACATGATATTTATTTCGACTAATATTCGATGACAATTTTGTTCAACATTGGTCTGTGGGAAGAATGAGACATAATGCATAATAAGCAGCGGTAGAGATGTTCACGCCATCGGCGTCGTTCACTGAGCGTGCCGTGCCAGCTTTGCGATGTTCTTGAAAAAGTCTCGCTCGCTCGTCACCGGACATTGGGCTACTTGTGCGTGGTCCATCCTATTTCAAACGATATCCGCTGGTTTTTGTGCGACTGAGACCGACATATTGAATATACTCTTTTATACTTTTATATTATACTTATATTATATACTTATATATTATACTTTTTTACATGTTTAGTCTAATTTTTTTCCACATAAATACTGTCCAAAATACACTTATTATTACTTAAATCGATCTATCTCGACAAACTCTGCGCTAGCACGTCTAAGTCGTAGGCTACATTCAATGGAAATGAGCGAGAATGCCAGTTTTGTACGATCTACGATGTGATCCCTCTCCGTCAATCTGGTCATCAGTGACGCAAACTCAAAGTCGTTTGCGAGCTGACCACATATGTTATAAAATGATACCGCATTTACCTCTCTGAGAGTAATAGTTAGGGAGTTATTAAGGCAGGACGATATAGAACTTTTCGTTGTGCTACAAATTTTTCTTCTGTACCCATATGTTTCGGTGTGATTTTAAAGACGTATTCTGTTATGGAACCATTCGATGTTGAAAAAAACAATTTGAATAATACAAAAAAAGGCATAAAATCTAAGTTTATAAGTAACATGAGTTTCCCCCTCCTTTTCTAAATACTACTAGTTCGAAATCTGTTAAATATGAAATTCCTTATGAATCATCTTGAATAGAAGAATAAATAATTAGTAAATCTTCTAAATTTTCGGCTTTCTTTTACAAATCTGCACATTCTGGACTACTAATTCATAAATATTTTTACCCCTTTTCAACTATAATGAAAGTAGCCTTACACTTTCAAAGGCTTATATTTTGGAAACTTAGTCTTATTTTAGTGTTGCATTTTACTTAAACTAGTTACTAGGAAAATAACATTTATGATATAAAACCATCTCACCTGGTTAATCTCAAGAAATTTGTAGAAAATCCAGTGATAAAACATCCAAAGCAACTATTGTATAATGTGTTCAAAAGTCTACTTTTATGATAAACTTTTAGTTGACGAGAATTATTAATAATTAAAATACCTGATATAATCCCAACAGTACTAGTTATTATTGAAGTTTTTGACGGTAAGCTCAGCCAAATCATATTTTTCATTTGGATAATTTATTTGTAATCCATTTTGTAAGTGGAAGATATCTGCTAATAGTAATCGTAGCTTGTATGTTCCATTATGCATCAATAAATGTTTATTTTCAGTTACATACTTTATAAGTAGGCATGATTTTTTTTTGTTGTTGTCAAATTGTAAACATAACTTTGTTGTTTTGAATTAAAATGATGTATTTATTTATAACAGCTGTTAACAATCATCTGGTTTATTTATTTTTGAAGTAAATTACTTAATATTTTCTGAAAATCATTAATTTAATTATTTTGTCTAACATTATTATATATATATTTATGTATGAGTAAATAATTGTTTAATGACAAAATTATTTTTTTTTTATAATAACTTATTACTTATTCTCTTTTTTATGAACCAAAGAGGTTAGCTGCTCAATTTCAGCCGCTGATTAATTTTTTTTTTGCGATTAAAAAATTCCAAGCTTGACTAGAATATTTTAATTCAGAACCTACTGCATTAAATGTAGTAACATTACATTTGACCCTCCAAACCCCCTGTAATAGTAGCTGTAATAATAGTAATATTTTTTTTTAGCTTATTAATCTGATTCGTTATGAATAACAACAGACATGTGATAATGCTTATCTGTGTTTTCTTATAGGTAAATAATAATAACAAATTATATTTTTTTAATTTCATTCACTTCAAAAATAAGCTTTCTTAGCCTTTCTGGATAATAATATCTATTTTCGTATTGTTGTGTACGTTGAAATCTGTTCAACGAATGAAAAATAAGCACCCCCTTTATCCACAAGGCCAGTGAGGTAGGATGGTATGTATGTCATGTAAATGAGATGTGGTCTTATACAGATTCAGGCCGACCATTCCTGAGACTTGTGGTTAGTTTAATCCCCAGAGTACACCTGTGTTCAGTGTCTGGTATTCAAATTCTTATAGATGACTACATGACCGGATTTTTTAAAACTTTTTTTCATTTGATTTTAATATTTAAATAACTTTTTTTATAAATTAAGTTTGAATTTTATGATTATATATGATTTTTCCGCATTTTTTTTTTTTTTTTTTGTATTTATGTATCGTTTCATAAGTTATTAATATGAAGGAAAATGATTGAGGAGATAAAAACTGTTATAAAATAAAATTTTTAACCATGTCAATGATGGGTTCGTTTGGATTAATTGTTTTCTGGATACAATTTTTTTACAATAAAAAAACTCTTTTGTATTATTTATTAATTATTTAATTTTAAGGTACATTTTGGAACCCTTGCTAAAGAAGGACGAATAGACTCCTCTATGTATTCTATAAAGTCATTGTAAGGTAATACCAAAAAAACTGATAGGTGCTGATTACGTCGTTTAATATTGGCAACATACTGTAAAATAATTTCAGTTTAAATACGCAACCCTAACTGTGAATTAAATCTCTCTCATTTCATACCTTAAATTCTTTAAAATTTTGTTGTAATTATTTTATAAATTCGCAGCCTTAGTCGGAATCGTATGAATTTTAATTTAAACGAACAGAATTCACTTGTAGATTATTAATTTATTTTTAATAAATTGTTATTTGCAAAGGTCATGGTGTAATTGTAATGATACGTAAGTAGTAAGCTATTTTCTGGACCAATGAGCGATCTGGGAACTGGCAACAATGGGCAATGTGCCGTCATTTCCTGCTTACAATGCCGACGGTACCGAAGCCACGGTCGCCGCTAGCGATGAGCGGTGTGGACGATTTACTGCTGAGTATCAACCGCGAGTATGGATCCATCTCTTTGTACAGTTTTTCATTTGTAATTTATTGTCTTTTAGTTTTAATATCATTTACATAAACTGATACTAAAAATATTTTTAATGTAACTAAAAGTTAAAAATACTGATACAGATATGTTGAAAGATTATCAGTCTGTTTTGTAATCTATTAGTTTTATTATTAAGTGAGTTTCTTATCATAAAACCCCTCCACATTCACCCAGAGATCTTCTTATTAAATATAATTAGTATTTATAATGATAAAAGTAGAGTAATATAAACGTTAGTAAATTCCATTAAAGATGAATGGTGGAAATTAAAATAAGTTTAGTCTTTCAATTAAGTCTAACTGAAACATATTTCTGAAATAAAGTGATTTACTAATGTTTACATAAAAAAACGTTTTCAACTGCTCATTACTTTTATTTTATTTGGAAATAGAAAGAAGTTAACTTAAAAACCGTGTTTGAAAAATATTATACTTAAGTTTTTTCTAAGTTTTCAGCGGGTAATATTTTTATTACAAAAAGGAATCTGTTTAAGGTCATGTAAAATTAGGAACTTGAGAAATTAACGTTGAATTTCAAATAAATTTTTTCGGATAATATAATTTATTCCGTTTTATTTTGCGTTCAGTTTGTTTCAAATTTAAAATTTAGGCTACTTTTAATTTTTTTAGCCTATTCCAAATATATTATAATCATATACAAAAACCTTTGGAAGGCTGGAAAATGGATGTAGGGATAAAGAGGAAAATGGGGTCAATAAAAAAAAAAAGGTGTATGATATTATTTTTAGTTGTTAAAAACCTTTTATCATTCGAAAGTATTTGTTTATATTATTACATGAACAATAAATTTTTAATTTAACTACAGAATAAAAAAAAGGTATATAGTTATAGCCTACTGTTGGTGATAATGGTTTGATAAAATTACATCGGATACTGTTTGGTTTGATTGGAAGATATATATCGATGCAGTAGCATTATAGCTTATATATTTTTTTTGTATCGACTCAAGACAGTGGCAATTTGATGAAAGAAAAATTGACCGGAAACCGCATGATTAGTCGGGATTGGTTTCAACTGACCGCAACAATATGTATACAAATAAGAGGCAGACAAACCACCATTTATTCAAAACCAGTTTAATGATATATCTTTTTCAATTTAGAACTAGAACACAAGCACAAGACTGTAAGTTTTTCCGTATATCACAAAAACAATTCGGTCGGTTTACATTACCTGGTATTATGTTATGGAACTTAGGACAGAAAGAATAATTCTTTTATTTGTTGAACAAGCATACGTGATAGATCTACTGCACTTTAGTATTAATTTTCTTTTTATTTTTTTCTTCATTTATTCTTTATTTTTGAATGTTTAAAACACATTATTGAACATAGAATATATATATATATTTTTATATGAAATTGTTTAAAGTACGATTATTTGTAGTTATAATGTATACAAGCAGTTTGTCATTTACGGTCTACCGTACAAAATTTAATTTATCTTGCGCAACTTAAAATTTATTATTTATTAGACTTAAAAAAAAAAAAAATTTACTCCGGCTAAAAATAAGAGCAGAACTATTTGTGCTGTTCCAACTTTGAATATAATTTAAGTATTAAATATTATATTTTAAATTTTTTTTAATACAATTTGAATATTTTTTAAATTTATTTATTTAAATAACTAATTTTATTTTTATAAAATTGTTACACTAAGAAATTGTAATGTATATAAAATAGCAGAATGGTAAGGTTTCTTTTTAATTTCATATTGCACATTATTTTTAAGGTACGTTAGTAACATTTAGAATTAATAATTTTGCTTTGATTACCAATTTTAATTTTAAACAGTTCTCTTTTGAATTAAAATATAATTCGCTTTTGAAATGTTAGATAGGGCGGGATATATTATCAGCTACTATAGAATTCTATCAAAAGTTTATTACATCTATCGAATTAATTTACGTTGAAACTGAAGAGAAGTTAATACTGTAAAAGAAAATTACCTTATTAAAATTTGTAATTCATTGATTCAGAGAGTGAACGGGATTTCCTCTCGGGACGAAGATAAGACTAGGTTATTCGATTAACTTATTTTAAGTTCAAAGGAAAAGAAGAAAAAAAATTTTTTGACATCTTAATCAGCTTTTTTTTTATACCTGAAAGGTACTGAATTTTATTCGTAGTAAAGATTCAGTGTTTCGATATAAGTTCATATTTCCTATAAAAACCTGTGCGATAAAGAAAATTATGTACGTTGTGAAAGATTTATTTTTCT
The DNA here is from genome assembly GCA_010016005.3 of Zanna intricata. Lineage (NCBI taxonomy): Eukaryota > Metazoa > Arthropoda > Insecta > Hemiptera > Fulgoridae > Zanna > Zanna intricata. The sequence continues at coordinate 17,438 of JAAAKQ030117403.1, forward strand.
ATCGACAAAGAATCATTTAATAAAAAATAAGTTTTAATGATAATAAATTCGAAAAACAACTTTAAGCTACTAAACTGAAAGACAAGTCAACCGAATTCGTTGACGCTAAAACATTGAATAAAAGAATAATTTAAAGATAAGCAAGGCATTTATAAAATTCAGTCAAATAATTTTTATTTTTAAGCGGGGAGATGTTTTAAATGGAACTGTATACACCTGTAAGATTACGAAAGATATTCAGATCAACATAGTTTATATTTAGGCGAACTCAAGTAGTTCATGAAAAAGTAGTATTTTTATCCTATATAATCGTCAATTTTTAAAAATATTTTTTAATCTGACAACATTGTTTATCAACATTATTATACTTGCATTGAAAACAATAAGATGTAATGTTTTTTATATATTTTAATTCCCTTGAACGGGACGTTTTAATTTTAATTTATTAAGAATTTTTTGTCTTTTAAACGTTAAGCAAATACCGATGCTTTGGTCAAATTAAAATATGACGTAAAAATGTTACGCGATGCGGATTTAAAATATACGAAATTCTGTAAGCCTCAGGTGAGGTTTGACTGTCGGTGGTCCGACAGAATTGAACAGTTCGTCGTCTAGTAGCAATGATGCTGTGCCGCGGCAGCAGCAGCAGCAGCCGCCGCGAGATTCCACGGTCGGTATGGATAGTACAGAAGAGATGAAGAGAGTATAGAGAAGAGGCTGGAGGGGAAGCATTAGCCACGCATGACTCCTGTTCCCAAGTGTTCCTTAGTTCATTCATTCATCTCAACACCTGTCCTTGTCCTCCTCATCTTCATCCCATTCAGAGAACCATCCTCTCTTCGACTAGACCGAACCGGACCGACCGTCCATCCTCTTAGTGTCGGCTACTGATCCCACACAACACAATCAAATGGCCATTAAATAAATTGACGATGCTTCGCTCCTTATTAAGTCGCTTTTTTTTTTGTTACTCATCTTCACACTTTTTAATAGACATGTTTTTATTATTAGTCTTCTAATGTAATTAATTAGCAGCCTTGAAATTATTTCTTATAATTACAGTAAATTTATAACAGTAGTCTACATAACTTGCGGACTTCAAACGTGAATGAAACTATAAGAAATCCTGTTTTACTTGCATGCTCTTTCTCTCTTCCCCTGATTATGTAGAACCATATACACGCTACATTATATAAAAACACGTGAAATTTTTAAAGTTTATTTTAAAATTTTTAGAGATCATATGAAATATTAATTCGCTTGAATTTATTATTATGAAATTATTTTCGTTTATCTTACAAAGGAAGTTTTTTATTAAATGTTAAAATTATGGAGTTTGTAAAAAAAGTGTACAACAATTAACGATTTTTAACACTTAAAAATTTTCCAAATCGGATATCGTATATTCTTGCATGAAATCTTCTGATGTGATTCTAGTGATATGTATTTTTTTTTCGTAAAAACAAAGAGATTGATTTTCGTAAAAATGCTTACTTCATCTTATAGTCATTGATAAAATTCTTGTTTGACTCTACATATTTTATACGATCCCTGTAATAAGATTTTAAGAGTTTGTCTTCCAAGGGTAATTGTTTCTTTATTGAATTGTTTTTACGTTTATTTTCTTGTTTGATGAAATTATGACTTTCTTGATTTAAAAAAAAAAAAATTTAAATCCTTATCGACCAAAAAATGTTGATAAGTGTGAATTGGTTTACACTCGGGCAGAAAAGAAAATTTTTGTTAATCACAATAAGCTCGACAAATTTGTTTGTGCAAGCTGTTAGTGACTCTGGAGATATGGATAATGGTTACATTCGTTCGGGGAACTTTTATAAAAATTCAATTGCTTTAAGAAACTAGAAAATTATTAAAAGAGTGTAATCTCTGGTTAATAAACATGCACACACTCCGTACGAAGTGGGTACACGGTCGGCCGTAGGACATAAACCAAACATAGCTATTCTCAAGAACAACAAGCATTCAGATACTAGATATTCCGGTACTTGAAAGTTGTAATACCTTTCTGTTGCTTTATTTTCTAATCCGAAGTTTTGTAATTAATATTATTTCCCCACCAAACTGCAGGTTAGTGATCCTTCAAATGTCACCTTCATTTTGTTCACCAAAGAGAAATATAACTGCTAGGCATGCTAATTTGGTAGTTCTATTTAAAAAAAAACAAAAAAATATGGAAATGAATAATTTGAATAGAACTTTTTGAGTTACTAATAAGTTATCCTTAAAAATTCGTACAAGATTTTATTCCGACTGTTTTTCTGGACAAAGAGTACAATTTTTTTAACTTTGTGTTCGTAGGTGTTAAAAAGAAAGAAGAATTTAGGTGTGAGGTACAATTAAAAGAAAAAAGTAAGTAATTCGTAATATTTTTGTGTGATTTATTCTCATTAATAAAAATAATTTTAGGGATTTTTTCCTATCAGTGTGACAAGACGTGTTATTTAACTTTTACGTTTTTCTATTTTTACGATTAACGGGCTATAACCTCGTTCAGTATTCTAACTAGTATTCTAACAGAACAGTATTCTAACTAAACTTCACAAACAAATAAAGCCGCATCATGAGCTTTGAATCGTTGAACTTGTATCCGAGTCTTACAATACTGCAGAACAGGTGCCATAACGCCTTTACTGTAGCTACTAGTATTAATAATGATTAATTTAATTATCTGAACATTTAATCATTACATACACATATTTCATAATGCATCACACGGTCTAGGACAACTAGTGGTTTAATCGTTACCATTAAACAACATAGTTAGCCATATTTCAGCTTTCCTCTTCATTAATATTTCTAACAGAGTTAGAGATTGATAGCTTTAAAGTGAACAAGAGGGTTAGGGAGAAAAATAGTCGTAAACATCTAAACACAGGAGGTCGTTGCTTAAAAAAATAATGAAAAGTGTTTTTAAATTAATAGAAAGGAGTAAAAAATTGCTTTCAGCAAGTATAAATTATGTTTTAACGATGTAATAAAAATTGCTGGAATAAAAACTAAAATAAGTGCCGTATAAAAAGCCTAGTTATTACTGTTTGATTTTAATAGTTATCAGTAACTATTGATTTATGTTTCTTCTGAAAATATAATGCTTGAATAAAAAAGACAATCAATTTTTGTTGATGCCACATATTATAATAATAATTGTTAATATCTGTTAGTAACTTTTTTTATATTCTTATAATAATTCTAATTTTAACCAGTTAGCAATGAAAAGTTAGTAAGACGTTTCCCAAAGAACATTCTCATTATTATTACGGTTCACTCAATTATTAATTAATTTCTAACAAAGATGTTATCTCTAATTTCTACTTACGCTACAGACGCTAAGTTAATATAATTTATTTACTAAAATTTATTATCATATAGCGTATATATAAAATGGATCTTCAGTGTATCAATATTGGCAGTTTTTAAAATTTATTTCTCTTTAATTCTGGTACGTTAGATTTCAATAACCGTTTAGAATATTTTTTATTCTAGATTCTATTTATTTGTTTCATCTTAAAAATGTTGAGTGGTGTGTACTGTTTTTTTATTTTGTATTTATAAAGTAATTCTAGAAAGCATTTACTGATGCTAAACATGCTCGTTAAGTTTGGTTTAATGATTTGGTTTGTTTTGGTTTCACATTTCGCAGTCAGAACTGCAGTTTAACTTAATTTTCATAGAGAGTATAGTAGGGATCCTCCTAGTAAGCATACAATTTATTCTTGGCACCAAAACTTCGTTGAGATAGATTCTGTTAAACATAGAAAATCACCAGAACGCTCGTGCATCCCTGTGGAACAACTCAGAGAAAGCTTTGCGCGTAGTCCGAAGAAATCAACTCGACGTTCGTTGCGTGAGACTGGTATTCCACAAAGGACTATTTCGCGCGTGTTACGTAATCAATTGCACTTCAAGCCATACAAATTATCCATGGTTCAACATAATACAGATGACGACAAAATTGTTCGGCTGCAGTTTTATATTGAATTAATGGATAGAATTACAGACAACGATAAAATTTTTAGACAATTTAATTTTTAGTGGTGAGTCAATGTTTTATATCAGTGGCAAGGTAAACACCCATAACTGTCAAATATGGGGTAGCGAAAACTCTCATGAAACTTCCAGCATATTCGTGATAGTCCTGAGGTCAATATTTTTTGTTCCCTAAGCAACAGATACCGTATGGTCCGTTTTTCTTCCAGTTGGTAATTGGAAGAAGGGAGAAGGATATCGTTTAATTTGGACATGGTTCAAAATTTTCTAATTCTTTAGTTAGACAATGATCACTAAGATGTATGGCATAACTATTAGCAAGACGGAGCGCTTACATCACTATCATCTAGAAGTTCGAGATTTTCTTGATACTTGATTCCCAGGTCGATGGTACAGTAACAAACTGATACTATATATTCCCATGGACACATTGTTGTGTTACGTTACCTTCATTTTTAATATTACTTCTTGCTATTATTTTTTGTCACTTAGCTTTTTACTTAATTTTAAGTATTTAAAATTAAATTGCAATTTACTTTATTAACTTATTTTGTTAAAAAAATTTAGTTATTGTTCTATGTTAGTTGTTTTTTTTATGAGATTTTATTTTTTGAATTATGATAGTAGATTATGAAGAGTGAGAGAAGAATAGTGGGAGTTAAAGAAATGAAAGAGTAGATAGATTTTTATTTTGTGTGATGAAGAGTAAGGATGTCAGAAGAAGAGTGAGAAAGAACAAGAGAGAGACCTTGGAAGAACATGTCAGGTTATATACAAGGAATACCTGAACATCCATCGGATCCGATAGATTGAGAGATCGACTAACATACTGTTGGCTGCCCTTTTATAAAATTGTATCTTGTTGTTAGATACACCATGGTTACTATAGAACACTGTAATCAGCAATTAGATATGTACGTAACTATGTATATAATACTTAGTATGATATGCCTGACTGTGAATGTATAACGTTATTTATTTAACATTACCATAGGTCAAGAAAATAAATTACTTGTTATGCCTCAAAGTAAAAAAAAAAACTACAACTCTATAAAACTTGTTTTAAAATGTCGATAATTTTTTAAATAATAGAATGTATTCTCTACGAATAGATACAAAATAATGAAAAGGTGTGATTATATGAATTACAATATTAGATAATATAATGTCATACATAATTTCAGATTTTCAAGGAAATTTCCTTTCATAGAATATTATTACACAAGTTATTAAAATTTATAAAAACAATCTATCTTCTTTTTTATACTTATGTTTAAATATTTTTACTGAAAATTAGTAAAAAGTCCTCTATTACAGACCTGGATTGTTTGTAATTTTTCTTTGGAGAATGAAATTTGAGTAAATTTGTCTTAATTTTTACTTTAACTATTATTCTATAAGATATTCCATTTTATATCCTTAATCGTTTACTCTAAATAAAACATAATACATACGAGTTGTGTAGCAGTGTAATGCAACAAATTAACGAATCCGCTTCTAATATGAAAAATTGCATTACATGCAATGTTTCAGCTCATTAGTTAATTTTTTTTTATTTATTAATTTAGATTGATATGTTGAAGTAGGAGTAACAGGTATTTTTTGCAGGAAAAATAGTTTACATTTATTTATTATTTCTATCTTGGTATTAATGAGAAAAGTAATTAAAATTAGAAGAAAGCACCAATTATAAGATAATTGTGTCTAAAGTATTTTTTGGTTGTATTTGAACTTTTAAGCTTAACTTTTAGTCTTAATGAGTCCTAACAATTTAAATAAATTGTTTAATTTTATTTTAGGCCAAAACTCAAATTTATTTAATTTAGTAGATAATTATGATTTGTTATTTATACAGAATCATATATGTGTGCACGCCCGTGTGTATTAAATTAATTTGTAAATATAATTCGTAATTTAAATCGAATGAGTTATAATAATACGGTAAAAATTGGCTTATGTTTCTGGTATGTAATAGTCATTATATTTACGCAATAAATACGAGAAAATGTTTTCACTTGTTAAGATGATTTGATATATTTTAAATGATTATTCTTAATATCAGTATTTCAAGAAGAAAATTTCATTCTGTCTATTTAGTTTCCACCTACAACGAATTACATAAAAAGCGGCGTCGGTAGACAGTGTGCCGCTGTCCCGCGAACTTTAAGCACCCGCCAAAGCAAGCCTGCAGCTATATAAATTCGTAACGCGGGCTGAATTCGTCATGCCCTATATTCAGGCGGGGAAGTCACATGATCTGTGGCGAAACAATTTCAACAACAGAGCTTTTCAATTGAACCAACACAAAAACCGAGCTGGAAAACTCAATGATGGAAAGGACCGCTTTTAAAGGTTTCAGATTCACTTTGAACACATGTCGACACTAAACTACCTTCATTTACGTATGTATGTAGTTCCTCCCTAAAGAGAGACAGTTCTTGGGTTATTGAACTATTCACTCAATGAGCATCGGTGTACCATACCATATCTATGCGTATTTTAAAATTAATTCAACATATTTATTTTATTTATGCGATTATTTTTATTTTATTGATTATATGCCGATTAAAAATATTTGTTACGTATATTATAATCAGATTTAATTTAACGAAATTTACTCAAATTTATTTGGCTAAATTATGTATTCTTAAATACTAATTTTTACTATTTCAAAGTAGTAGTAATACCGTAAAGAGTACAACGACAATTAGGCGTTAGCTTTCGCACTAACTTACAGTATTATCAGATAATAATACTAAACAAATGTTAATAATACTAACAAAGTGTTTTTATTTTTTCAAATTAGTTGTGCACCTATTTTTTTTCTTACTCTTCTTATTCATGCATATATTTCCCTTTATTTATATAAAAATGTTATATATTTAAATTTAAATTTATAAGTTTTTATTTATATAATTAATAACAATAATTGACGGCCTCCGTGGCCGAATGGTAGCGTCTCGGCTTTTCATTCTGAGGTCCCGGGTTCGATTCCCGGTCAGGCATTTCATTTTTCACACACGCTACAATTCATTCATCTCATTTCTCTGAAGATATACTTAATTGTGGTTCCGGAGGTTAAAGAAAAAGAAATAATACAATTATTTAACATAATAAAGTATTATTTAAAATATAAATTTTGTATTTATATAATAAAATACCATTATAAACATTGACTCGTGTAATACAGGCTCTTTGAGTGGCTTTGTTTGTTCATTTAGTGATTAGTTACAACAATTTTTACAATTATTTTTGGGAAAATTTGAACCAAGAAACGGTTAGATTGAAATTGTATTTTTCTATAAAATAAGAAGATTGAAGGCAAATATTAATCTAATTATATTTTCAAGAAATTTTCTTGTAAAGTGTTGCTCTTATAAGCAAAATTAAATAATATATACATATTATTTTATGTATTCATTCTTATGCATTATTCAACATTTATTTTATTTGTATTCAGTATCTTTATTCAGTATTCGATATTTTTAAATAATAAAAACGTTTATTAAATAATAATTCACTTACTAATAAATCTATATCAGAATTTTTGGAGTTCGAAGCACGTTACAAAAATAAAGAGTAGAAGGGAAGACTTTAAAATATAATAATCATAAATAAGTAAAAAGTTTCTTTGTTGTTCATTTTTATCCTTCCACCTGCCAATAGTAAATATTAATTTAAGTAAGTCTGAAGCATTAGGTTGAACATCTTTTACGTTTGAAATAAAAGCGGTTTGACCATTCATTTGAGCTGGTCAACACTAAATTCTTAGCTCTTATTGTGTTGATTTAGTCTTAGGTAAACCTCTCGATCTTTCCTTAGATTTTAGGCCAAATGGATGCATTTCGTTACCTAAAGGGATTTCAATCACGTCCTATTTCATGATCCCTCGATAGCTAGATCTTATCTTTCTCATAACACACCCGATATCCTTATTCTTGTAATATTCTTTCATCGTAGTGGTTTTGCTATAATCTCCATTAGATGCTCGAATTATAAATTCGACAGATTTACTTCGTCTTGGGTTTTTCTTAATTTGATAGAGAACAATTATTCCTAGATATTGTATAAAAATTTTTGTTTTTAATTTTTTTTTTCCTTTTTTATGTACAAAAATAAAATGTACCATATTCCTTAAAAGCATTATTTTATCTAAACAGTTTTTAATTATAATTCAATTATAAATTGATAGCTAGTCTTTTTAAATAAATTATATTACTTTCATTTCAAGTAAAGCGAAACATTTTAACCTCTCCTGGTTTTGGAAGGTAGCGAAATAAGCATTTTTTCAGGTACGGGATTGTTTAGACATTATCTTTTATGAAACATTCTTCTTCGAATAAAATGTTTTAAAATATTTTTATGTTATTAATTGACCGGTATAAACTTTGCTATGCACGATTTAATTGCCTGAAAAATTATCTATAAATTTTAATTAGCAGACATATACGAGACGTTTTTACATCGCATTTAACACCTGGCTTGACTTGACACCTAATGATTAGTGCGGTTTAACAATTAATAATACAAAACTGTAACAGTATATGGTTATTGCTCAAAAGTTCCAAAACATTGTATTGTCAGTGTTGACTAAACAGCAGTAAAGACAAACTTTAAATGTTAACAATCGGTCAAAACTCTTTAATTAAATTAAAACATTACTTTTTCATATTATTCATTTGACTTAATTTAGTTACCTTTAGTAAATCATCATGCATGCAAGTTACGTTAATTAATAAATAATGATTTTTTTTCAATCGCTTAGCATAAACATAAACTTTCTGGTTTTTGAAAATAATTTTATCGTACAGACGGTTTAATAACATTTTGAACGTATTATGTAAAATCCTTTATGTTCGATTAAACTTATAATTTATTAACCGTAGTCTATTTATTTTTAGTTAACTTTAATTTATTAATTTTCTAAAATTAATTCTTAACTGAATTTATTATTTATAATCATGACGTACTTGTTACAATACACATTATGTAAGGTGATAAAAGTAATTGTGTTGTTAAGGTACGAGTCACTTCTTGTTTAGAACATGCAATATCTTGCTTATTAGTATTTAACACTTTATAATACATTATTAAATAATAATTCACTTTCTATGAAATTCTGAACTTGAAATATATAGCAAATGCTATAATATAGACTGTGCAAATTAATTATACCGGCAGGTTTAGCTTACATATTAATATCTATTAGTTACTGTACATAACACCACGTCGGGGATTTTCTTTACGCTGTCTACCTCAGGCACTTTCTAAATAACTGTACTTAATTTAAATGTATCGGTATGCACGAACCATCGTTACATCTTATTAAAATATATGCTTATTTATAGATGTATAAGGGATGCTGACGTACACTCGTATATTCGCCTATGCTACTTATAATTTGACATTTCATGACTGTGTTATATGAAATGAGAGTTATAATTTGTTACATGGAAAAAATATTAAATTAAACATGCTAATGTATTCCTCGATAGCAAAACAGAAATATTCCAGTTAAATTCATAATGTAGAAAAATTAAACGGTTAAAAAACTTTCTTTTTTTAATTTTATTTAAAAAATAATCATTCTTACTCTCAAGATCTATGATCTATTCAAATCAGAATGTCGGTTATAGATGAATTTTATACCTAATGTTTTATCGTATCTTAAAAAAAAAAAACAATATAAACTGCATACAATTAATTAAGTATTATATTCAGTAGTTAATTTTATTTCTGTTGAAGTAAATTATAAAGTCGTTATAGATATTAATATAAAAATCATATCTATTAATTTGTTCCCTCAATAAAATTACGAACATGTGAAAAGATTTAAGTTGACTTAAGGAATATATTTTATATTTCGCACAAAGAAAAAATTACCAATTTTAAAAAGATTTATGAATTTAAAAAACTTATGTTTAGAACATAGCATTTAACATTAAAAAAATATAAATATTCAGAATACCATAAAGAAAAGTAGATGAAACTTTTAAATGGAAAATTTTATAAGCGTTTAAAATTTTAAAAATTTGTAAGACTGATGGGAAATAAAACTGAATTTAATACAAAATCTTAAAAAAATAAAGATCCTAGTTGGTATAGTCAGCCACATATTTCTGCCTTCATTAATGAGATTGATGTAACTGATGACTTAAGCTTACTGTAAGGTTATTGATTTAGAACACCTTTGGTTTTAAATTTTTTTTTAAATATTTTTATCATTAAAATATAACGAGATATATGATTCAAATTACTATAAAATATTTTATTATTTAATAATATTATCTGAAATTAGTTCCCTATCAATCATTATTTAAATTTTACATAATAAATATTATTCTTTACATCAAAGAACCTACTTCTTTTTATGAAAGAATCTGCAATCAGTTGCCAAAATGTAAAAATAATCATTTAGGATTAATAATATAGACAAAATAAAGAAATGCAAAAGGCAAAATTGTAACTACAAACATTGAAATAATGTATATTTACGTGTATTAATTAAATTCATAGCAAGTTAACGGATGATACACGTTGAAACATAGGTTCTATTTTTACATAAATATGATAAAATAATGAAGACTTTTCCTTTTTTTCTTAACCGGTGGCTTTGAGAACCATAATGTAAGCCAGTTACGTTCATTAAATATAGAATTATATTATGTAGACAGTTACTTTTATATGGATTTGAATACTAGATCGAGGATACCGGTGTTCCTTGGTGATTGGGCTTCAATTAACCACACATCTCAGGAATGGTCGACCTGAGACAGTACAAGACTACACTTCATTTACAATCTTACATATCATTCTCACTCATCCTCCGAAGTAATACCTTAACGGTGGTTCCGGAGGATGAACAGAAAAAGAGAGAGAATTATATTTTAAAATGTTATTTCTATCGATTCTATCTTTTGGGCAACTCGATTGAATAACATATGACAGTATAATACAAGAAATTAATATTATACGTTCAGCAAGATGAGTTAAACAAAAAATTAATAAATAAAAAAAATAAGCATTATAAAATTCATTCCAAAAAAGGCTTTGACTGTAAAGTATCCATTAAAATTTAAAACGTTATTATTTTATAAAATTGTCAAAAAGAAAATTTTTAAAGCAATAATAAAAATAAGAGGTTGTTATTACGATCGAGATGATATAAGGCGATGTTGTTGATAACATAATGGCGTTCGTAAGTTCGTAATTACAATTCAATATTTATTGTTTAATCTATACTTATTTTATATAATTTATTTAATAAAACATGAAAATTATTTATAAATGTGAAATGAACAATACATAATACGGTGGGAGGTCATGTCGCTATCTACTCTATACTCTTATACCATAGCGGAATACTGTAGAACATAAAGAATGCTAGTTGATCAGTAACTATGGTAATGATACATAAATAGCTGGCAGCTAGATAGATATTTATTTGTTGCGATACATCCAGCAATTCACTCGTCTATAGTACACCAGTATGGTATATTATAGGTATAACCAATATTTAGTACAGTAATATTCTCATCTTAACGACAATTATTATTAATAACTCTTATTTATTTATTATTAAATATCTACACGTTTAATAAATTTTTAACATTTCTAATCATTAATAAAATTACTAACCATCATCATCTCCTCCGCATAATGATCTCTGTGAAAGTTTTGTATCTTCTCATATTATTAGCTGTACTGAAAAACGTTTTAGATCGGCTCATATAAATAAGAATACAGTCGACATAACTTTCATTTTAGGAAAAATATTAATCAGTATAGTTTATAAATTATAAGCAATATATTTTATTTTAGGATCAGTATATTAAAAAAAAATAAATAAAAAAGATTGAGAACTCGAGTAAAATTTCAAATTTCAGCAAAGTAAATTTTTAATTTTTTTCCCGTAATTTTGTTAGTGATAGACAGGCTTGCAAGTACGAAATAATTTTTAATTTTGGAAAAGTTATTCCATTTTTTGTTTACCTTATATTCAGCTACAACTCTTTATAAATTTAAATATTTTATGAATTAAAAAAAGATATTATTATAAGAATATATTTTTTTATTTATGTTTTGATTAAAATTTCCAATAAATTCTCTGAAAAAAAAATGTTGGAAACCAAATTATAAAATTTATTTATTATTATATTGCATACCGAAATAGTCTCAAAATCATCTAGTACCATGCGTTTTTCCGTTACTTTTAAAATGTGTATTATCTACTACCTGATACAGCCAAGTGTTTAATCAGTGGATTGATACCGTTGTTTTTTATGAATATACTTTCTGAAAATAGAAATTAAAAATTACTTTGTGTTGTTTTATAGTTTCTTCAATTTCAGAAAACATGAAAGAAAATCTGTTTTCGTGTCATAATATTAATAGTACGTGTGTTACATACGTTGCATGGATGGAAACAAAGTTTCTAAAAAATTATATAAATAAAATTATATTTAATAGATAAAATATATTTAATTGAATTTAATAATTTTTATTTAATATTAATTGAATTAGTAACAGTAATGAAAGGCAGAACTTTCAAAATTTTAATATCTATTTCCACCAGAAAAGTTTACGTTAATGACTTCGGGGATTCATGAAAACGAGTGAATTTCTAAAGAGCTGAATTAACAGTTCATTTTGTCAAGTAGTAGACCTACTTCTGTTCTTGTTATATTGTATCAACAACTTCATAATATTGGAATACATAACAGCATTCTATAATAAAACAATGTGCTAACCACAATATTACTGTATCTGTTATGCTGTTACAGTTTTTTTTTTAAATACATGCTTTTACAAACGACGTATCTGGAACAGGTGCTTTTCTCAATAATCTATGAAAATATAACTTTCTTATTGTTTTAACACGGAAATATACAAATCCAGTTTTAATTTCTTTGTTTTTAAATTTACAAAAAAATTTTTCTTCTAATAGGAGAAAAAATAATAACAAAATATCTTATAATATTATTAAATTTATGGATTCAACATACATCTGATTGTATAAATTATGATAAAAGGGTATGATATAAATAAATCTAATTTAAGAACAAGTTAAAAAGTCGCAGCAGGTGGGGATGTTTTAAAAAGAGTAAAATTATGTTTTAATGTCATTTTTTGGGCTAGGATTTGAAATTATAAAGAAATTTAATACAAGTAATAAATATATATTTATATATTGGAACAATTTTGTCTATAGAAATCACATAGTCTGAATAGTAAGAAAAAATTGAATAGAATAGTATCAAAAATTTTAATTAATATAAACATTAAAAACTCTCAAATTTATGAAGATTAATATGAAAGTGTAATTTAAATAAATTCTACTCTAAACTTCAAAATTAGTATCAAAGTTAATCAAAAGAAAAACTGACGCTTATTATATTAACTAACATTAAATAATCAATATCTTTTGAGTTAAATTGTTATGCGATACAATTGTACTTGCAATCTGTATAATTTAAAATTAACCTCCTATCTTTTCTGTAAAATTGTTTGGACCCGAATTTAAAATTACACAATGTAGTATCGAATACTATTTTTATGTACTTATGAATATTATGAATATTATATTTTATAAGTACTTTTTTTAAGTATTTTATACTTTTATATTATATTTTATATTTTTCCTATAAGACAGCTTAGTACAAGAAAGAAAGTATTAGTCAAAGAATGGGGTGTGGATTTTTTTGCATTTATCGACGTTTCATGACACAGAGACCCCAAAAAAAGTGGAAGGTAATGTTCGTACTTAGGTATTCGTACGTAAGTATGTACATACGTATGTATACGTAGTACGTATGTATGTTGGTGTATTTGAAGCTTAATAACCTTTAACTAGATAAATCTAGTCAAAGATATGATGATTTGATTTTTAATTGTGTACAGACTCCTGTGTACGAGGCAATTTTTTATTAAATTTTGGGCATTTTTTTTGGTCAATATCTCCAGTGGGTGGGCTAGACATTTATTTGAGGTTATTTTTATGAAAATTTTTTTCATATGTAATCCCACTTTATATTAAGCTCAGTATGCGAGGATGTTTAGCTTACTATTAAAAACAAATTACCCCGAAATTCCCCCGTTCTCTAAAATCTAAAAACTATCTTTTTATTTATTGCATATTTCTAACTGATTTTTTTATGTCTTCTTGGGCGTAGTAGTAAACTAAGTGATAAAAAAAATACTTTAGGAGCATTATTAGAGGTGAGGAAGCTACTCAAAGGCTAAGCTAAATGAAGCTAATCAAAATCATTTCATTTTTTTTTTTAATTTTATAAACTTTTTTTGGTTTATTTTCACGTATTTTTCCATTATATAAGAATGAATCATCAATGCCAGAAAATTGTTAAATCTTTGTTGTCAGCTTTGGCAACTCTGTTGTCAGCTTTGACAACTTTATTGTCAGCTATTTTCATTAGAAAAAAAAATTGGAAATAGAATTATAATATTCTGAAAACTTGTTTTATTTATTTTATGATTATATAACCATTTTTACGCCAAATTAAAATTATTTAATATAACTATCCCCAAAATATAATCAGCTGATGACAAAGTTGACAACTTAACCAACAAAAATGGAATTTTCTGCTTTTTTAAAAAAAAAATTTTTTTTATAATGTTAACACATTTGTGTTAAGTTTAATTTCTTCTTATTCACATATTTTTTATAATTTAAAAATGAACAAAATTATT
>JAAAKQ030117404.1:0-13881 GCA_010016005.3 Zanna intricata
GCTACAATTCATTCATCTCATCCTCTGAAGATATACCTTAACGGTAATTCCAGAGGTTAAACAAAAAAAAAAAAAAAATAAGTTTGAAATTCTTCACAGACATAGATTATGTGGCAGATTTGGTGGTTTTATATGATTCTTTGTTTTATCTTAAAATATGAAAAACATAAGACCTAGAACTGTATCTGTAATTGTTTCGAGAAAATTATTTAACAAAAATTGGAATTGCAATTGGAAAAGATGCCAAAAAAATAAATTGTAAGCTTTACTGTAAATTAAAATTATTAAATATCTACAAACAAATTAAAATTTCTGAAAAAAATTATCGAAAATATGTAAAGTGAGCAAAAACTTAGACACAAGTTTCAGAATTCGATTTTAATCTTAAACAAAACGGTTTAATATCTAACCGAAAAACACATAATTTTAAATAGGATAAAAATATACTTCATAAAGCTAAAAAACTGTTGAAACAAACTTAAATAAACAAAATACGGAACAGAATAAATATTTAACTTTTAAAAATTGAAAATTTCATCAATATCGCAAGTTGCGATTTCTCGATTTTTCTCCTTTTTTTAACCTACCACCGTTAAGGTATATCTGCAGAGGATGAAATGAATGAATTGTAGCGTGTGTGAAAAATGCCAGCCTGACCGGGATTCGAACCCGGGGCCTCCGGATGAAACGCCGAGGCACTACCACTCGCGCCTCGGAATTCGGCGCATTCTTGAAGTCTTAGCGAAATATGAACGATGAAATTGTTACAAAAAGGACTACATCACACATTAAAATAAAAAATACGTACAAAATGCGTTGCGGTGGAATCATGTGGTTTTTCTTTGGGTATCTAAATTGATTTAGTTTAGCATTAAGAAAAATATTTTTGTTTTATTAAAATTGTAACATTTCACTTTAATATATTGTATGTTTATTCGATTTAAATCAAATTTCTGAAATTAGTATTTGTTTATCTGCTAACTTTGCATGTTAATTTGTTTCAGAATTAAATAAATGCATATATTTTGTTATACATTTTCATTTGTTTAATGTACTGAATCACTAACGAAATATTGACATGCAAGATTGGATAACTCTATACAATAACTTCAAAATTAAACCATAATCTAAATCTATTAAAAAATTTATCTCACTGTGCGATTCACACACTTATCAACGCACAGTCCATACCATAAGACCTAGAAACTTGACATTTCGCAAGTATACAAGCACTTCTACACGACTGTAAGCACCCACTAAGAAGGATTTTTCATAATTCATCAGCTAATAAGGGAATAGTAAAAAGGGAGAATAAAATTCTTTTCTGTTGGAGATGACAACATCCCAACAAATGGGATTATTAATTTTCTCCCGATTACCATGGTAACAGAAATATAATTATAATATGATCAGATTTTTTAATGAATATCTTTTGCTTTAAATTAAAATCTTCGTTAGAAGAAGTCGCTAATATTCTTTAGATAAATGTTTTAGGTAAGGACGACAGGAAAGTAAAACAAAATAAGGGAGCGAACTATTTTTACTCCACGAAATGATAAGGCAGCTGAAATCAATGATATTCTTCAAAAATCATTTGAAAGAACAGAGATCGAATATAAGTTTGTTGATTCTGTTTTAAACCCATACGAGTCTACCCAATATCCCAAGATATTTCTGAATACCTTAGATCCATCTGGCTTGCCAACCTATAGGCTTCTTCTCAAAATGAGAGGCCCTGTGAAATGTTGCTTCAAAATCTCAATCCACTAAAACTGTGCAATGGCACCAGACTCCAAGTGAAAGCTCCTCACAGAAATGTGATAGAGGCGACCGTGTTCACAGCCTCCTCTGTGTTCAAAGGGGGAGAGTCGGTTTTCGACCCTCGAATTTCACTCATCCCATCTGACTATCAGGTTCCTTTTAAGAATTACAGTTTCCTCTTAAGTAGTACTTTGCTATGGTCATTAGCATGTCTCAGGGACAGTTACTGAAGTTTGCAGACATTGGCTTAAAAGAGGACTTTATCGCCCGAGCAGCTGTGACTTGCTTATAAGTAACTATGCAGGTCATAAGACCTTGCAGTCTTGTACTACTAGCACCTGACGGTAAAACCACAAATATAGTCTTAAAAAAGTTTATGTAGTCAAATAAAGTCTTAAAGAAGTTTTAAAATAAAATTTAACATACAAAACCAGACAAATTTAACAAATCACATATGCATTTTAACAAATGCCTTAAATAAATACCTTAAATAAAATTGGCTTTGAAAATAAGTTCGACTGATTTACTACTTTTATCTCCATTAAGTCGAATTATTATATAACTGTTTTAGTTTACTATGCATACCTGTTTGTTTGTGTAAGTGCTATAAATAAATTCATACTGTAAATGCTTTATGCATGGCTTCCAATATACAGTAAAACATGAATGACATAAGAATACCAACGGCAATGTAAAATATTTTAATATTTTATTAGATTATTATTGTAATTAGATTAAATTAGCTCATTTAACGAACTTTTATGAGTTTTTGATTATTTATTTTAGCTGTCGATATTGGATTTTCAAAAAACTATACCTTCAAGGAAGAAAAGGTTACTTTTCTTATTTCTCAAAGTCTGCTGAAAGAATGAGAGCATCTCGGTCCTCTGAAACAGCTAAGTACATGATTCTAGATTGGCTGCTGACTCGATCTGTAGCTCCGTCTACAGCAGGAGCGAATTAGAGCTTCTACGCTAAGAATGAGGGAAATCTTGGAGGAAGGAGCTTTTCAGGCTTTAATTGTTTTTTATCAATATTATTCTCACAACCATGAGGACAACGTACACAATGGGAGTCCAGGAGGTGGATCTCCCTAGATAGACGGAAGGATGAACGAAGCGAACCCTGACCGACGATTAGTGTTGTTATAAAGCAATAAAAAGTAATTCGATCGATTACTAAAAATATTGTCATGACTCCTTAATCGCGTAAAGCGAGTTGAAGTCTTTGCCATGTGTATGAATTTCATAGTCAAGGCTTCATTAAATGTTTTAAATTAGTCAACTGGCACTTACTTTATTATGATTATAGTAATTGTACTTGTTTTTATGTACTAGTTGTGCAGTTTATCTACATTTGTTTATTTAGTTACGTTTTGTGTTTGCCCACACACACACACACACATATATATATATATAGAGAGAGAGTGAGAGTGAGAGAGAGCGAGGTGTTCGAACATCGCATTCCGTTATGTCTGACGTAAGCATATTATGGTGTCGTATCTTTATACGCCTCCAAATCTAAGAGCGTAATTCGTAGAATCCTCGGCTACGATAAAATATTGTTAATATGTATGTTACTCATCTTTAATAAGACGACAAAATAACTCGTGTCCTTTAATATAAATAACTTTATTATTTCCACTTACCATTTCTCTACGAATAATGCAATCTCCTTCCTCTTGCATAACAGTTTATTGCATTCAATTACAAAGCTAAAATCATCATACTCTGTACATACAACAGTTTCTTGAGATACTATAATCGCTGAAACGACATAAATATTGTCCTAAAGTAAGTAGCAGGTTACATTGTGTACAGTTTAATCCCGAAGGACATTAACATCAGTGTCCTGTGTTATCTGTAACAGCTTACCGCAAAGGGAATTCCAACGGAAGTGAACAGCGGATAAAGCTCAAGCAGCCTGTGCGTGATGTGCATGTAGCAACACTTGTGAACACCGTCCTCGTTCTCTCTGATCTCTCCTCTCTCTTTCTCTCTTAGATTTTCTCCCTCTCTCTTCTCTTTTTATTTATCTTTCTTTTGCTTTAACCCTTTCCGGAGCATATACCTATCTGAAACGCTGATAGACATGAACTAGTGTAGTAAACATAACACTTATTAGCTCTGTATCGTCCTTTGTTTGCTCAGTTCCCTTCCATACCGATAACACTGACTCTTCAATCATTTTGGTTTATTGATTATCTTTACTGCAAACAACAGGTTCTATGAACGCAGCATAAATTAGCTATAGTAAATAGACATACACTGCAACAGTTGTATTATTTGTTATACATACTCTTATCAATATTTTTATTCAAAATAAAAATCTATTTATCGCAATAAGAATCATTTAAAAAGGATTAAAAACACTTATAACGTTCACTCAAAAGCATTAATTTTGTTTATCTTATTTACATGAATCAAAATGATAAAACATACATCAAACTTCATATTTAACATTCCACTAAATTTATTCACATTTATTTATAATTTAGGTAATTTATATTACTCGTATTTATAACAATCCCATTCGCAAATACAAAATGATAGATTTATTAATTAACTCTTACATCAAAAAACACTACTCTGTTTGTTACGTCTATCAATCCGTAACTTTACAAACTACTCACGATATCTCAGTTGACTTCATAGATAAAATTTTTGGTCTCTTCAATTATATTTATAAACCCATCTACCATGTACACTATTTTCTCAGTAATGACGGTAGCAAAAACAGCTGCGCGTTGTTCGTGGATTTTAAGGATTCACATTGATGATAAGAAGTAATCATTTACTTATATGTATATATATATATATATTAACCAACCCATTCATAATTAACACAGTACAGTTTGCTTTGGTTTGACCACGAAGTTATATCCACTGAAAAAAATTTAGATAAAATAAAAAAATTAGATTTGATTAATTACCGGCATTAGAAAGCTAAACCTTATTTATGATTTGGAGGCAGGCCTATCGGAATCTGTCCTTTGCATTTTTCTCATACACGGGCTATTTTTATTTCATTTGAAAAGATTTTTTAGTTGATTTTTAGTTATGATAAATTTCATTCTGTCAACGACCGTTCAGTTGGTAACAGTTTCTTGCACAGTAGAACCTTAAAAAGAGACTCCGTTTATTCACTGTTGCAGAAAAGTTACCTCTTATTTCTTACGCAAAGGAACATGGAAATCGTCTACAGGCAGAAAATTTGATGTATCAGAGTCTTGCATTCATAAATGATGAAAGAAAGAAAACGTATTTCTTGTAGCCAATAAAAACAAACGAGCATTTCAAAGGAGAAACACGAAATATCCGAAAAAAGAAGAAAAATTTATAGAGCATGTATGAAGTTTACTTCACTTTGAATACGCAATTTCTACAGAAATGTGTAAGATAAACTCCCTAAAAATCGCCAATGACTCCAGCGCTTGGAATGAATTTAAAACTAGTCTTAATTGGTTATGTCAATTTCTTTGCAAACACAGATTTTCTATTTAAAGAAGGACGACCACCAACGCCTACCAGAAGCATGCGAAAATAAACTGAAAGTATCAAAGATATGTCGTAAATTTATGAAAAAGAATCAGTTCTCCCGATATCAAATTGGGAATACGAACCAGAAACCGGAGACTTTCAAAATTCCATCAGTAACAAAAATTGAAAGTTTGGTTGCAAAGATTAAATGGCAGTTCAGATACGAACTGCTATTTCAAAAAAAATGTTGTTTTTGAAAACATTGCTTAATGATGCTGACAACACTTTCTGACAAGAAAAAATTGCTCCCGTATGTAATTTTTTTTTTAAATTTGCCGTAAGGAGAAGAATTTCCACCCAATACTGTCCTATGAGCACAAGAAAAGGATGGATTAAATGCGTCAAGATCATCCACCAGGCACTTTATTATGAAAATTTTTCATACTCGTAATGTATTCGCTCTACTTCATCGGTCGTATGATCGATGTTGTAGACAGTTCAACATCTATTCTTCATCTAGACATCTATTTTTTAACCTCTGGAAACTTACTAAATTGACCATTTAAAATCAAACTCCCTAAACGCTAAGCAAACTGAATGGCCAACACGAGACTGGTAAAATTAAGAAACTGTCTTTGGACAGATTTATGAGTGGATTATTGTAGCTCGGTCATTAATACCGAATGATTTTATTTAAATATCGTTCAAAAAATTGTATATTTCGAACTTTCTCGATGCAAGTGAGGACGTTTATTTGTGGTTAAGTAATTACGAAGATAATTGCAATTCTATGGATGATGGAAACTCGAGCACTGATGACAATAATTAAGGTAAATACCTACTATACTTTTCATTCTTTTAGTTAAATATTTACCGTGTAGACTGATTTCCTGTCGTTATACGAATAACAAATACTGTTTCACGTTTTACTTAATAAAATGCAAAAAAGTAACAGTAATTTTTTTTCAATTTTCTAAACTTGGGTGCGGGTGATACTTGGATGTAAACGGTCGTATCAAGATTAGAAAGGGATGAGAGTTGGGTTATGAGGAATTGTGTAATTGATGTGTCTTGCTGATAACCAGTAACAACCTTTCAAACTGTAAACAGTCTCCATAAAAACGCAGGTTTTAATCAGGATAATTATGAAAGTGTTACTTTAAGGTGTGTTATTATAAAGCTAATTAATGTGCACACCTCGTGTAAATTCTTAAACAATCATCTTCTTAGCTACAGTAACACTCTCCAGTAAAACAGATCTAAGAAACAATCAGATTACTAATTTTAAAGAAAAGATCTTTGAATTTTCAGTTGTCTAAGTATAATATCAAAAAATTCCCTAGTGAATTTAACAAGCCTCCAGAATTTCTTTAATAATATAACTCCCAATAAATAGTATTGGTTATTACTCCCTGAAAAAGACATGAGCAAAAAAAATTTTGCTTTATAAATGAATAGTAAAAAAAAAAATGTACATAATAGTTTTGGCACAATACTCTTTACATGATCTGCACTTCATTCGATGAATTGAATATATAATGAAATAAAGTAAAAATTAAAATAAAGTAAAAGGAGTTTGTTTAGGTACAACGAATGGAATTTGAAAAAATCTAAAACTAAAAACAAAATACTCTCGTTGTATTAGAAATATTACCGACCTCAATAGTAGAATATAACAGCCTGCCTTTTATGTGGACAGTTCTGAATTCGAATTGTAGTCAGGATTGGTTCATTTTATAAAAAATTATTTTTCATAAGTAAATATAATTTTGTGGCTAACTTTTAGATGCTAAAATAAATTACATTGAAATTGAAAGGGCTGTTTCCAACAATATCCGACTTCTCTAGTGATGACTGTCAAAGAGGTAAATTATACCTCCAAGAATTTCTGAAAAAATATTTTTGTAAATAGAATGTTCAAGAGGAAAATGATAAAAACAACTTTATTGAAAACCATTGTGTATGAGATTAAATATTTAATAATGTACTAAGAAAGGTACGATTCTACACAGATAGGAGTACAGTTTTAAATATAAACGTTAAACTTAAAGATGGAGTAAAATGTAAAATAACGTACTATAAAAAAATAATGTAAATCTTACTCATTAAAAGACAGGTGATATCAGAAGAGGAGGGGAGAATATACTCGTATGTATGCTCAAAATCCTGTCGTTTGAATAAGCAAAAGCTTTTGTAAATTAGACAGCTTATTTTGGTTACCACCCTCCGTTTCTTAATATTAGGTCAGCAAAAGACTGAAATACTTTTAAAGGTTTTCTTGCAGACTTCCCTAAATGTTTCTGTAGTGTGGGAAATATTGTCATCCACTTCAGAACCCTTCTTTCTAAACATGCTAAAAATTCCAACAAGAATGTCCTCTACAGTTTTTCAGCAGAGTATGCCTATTATCATTTTCAGTTTTGATTCAATTGTGAATGTCAATTTCAATGGTGATTACATCATCTGAAAGAAATGTTGCTAATAATTTTTCCTTGATTTTCATCGTCCTTAAATAAAGTACCTTTTTCAAAGGAATGTACAAACCTCTAGGAATCCTAACTACCACCTTTGCCTCCTCTTTAGATTAAATTTTTATTTTATCTAGCAGTTCTAAACTGCATAATTTAAAAGTCTAATTCTATAAGGGTCACCATCAATCAAATTTTATTTCCAGTAATAAATCTGTCAGAAGAATGAGAAGGTATCTGTTACAATTTTCTACATATTAGTAATGTGTAAAGTTAATAAAGATAATTTCTTCATAAATAGTGCAAAATCTATATTATCCATCAAAACTGTCAATTTACATCTCCACCGTTCTGATTCAGCAACAGATGTATATATACTCATATAAACTCATTAAAAAATGTTAATTAAAATTTAAAGCTACAGTAGATAGCTATTTTGATTATTGAACAGTAATCATCATAGACATTGAGAAAGAAGAATCTCATCAACTCTTAAATATATTTGTTTATAAGCAAATAGTTAACAAAAAATACTTTTTTTTTTAATCTTAGGACTCAATCCAACAATTTTTAAAAAATTTAATTTACAGACATCAAAATATTTATTTTCTAATTATTCTTTGAATGAATTAAAATAATTATATTCAACTAGAAAAAAGAATTAACATTATAATTATAAGGGTTGTGTAAATTCATAATAAATATTTCTAGCCGAGTTGTTTCACTTTACAAAAGCAATGAATGTTGCTTGCCAGACCCTGGAACATGGATATTGTCAATAAATAGAAAGTTGTATTATAGGAGTTCACATAGACCATAAGAAGGTTCAGATGCTCAATATACTGAATGATTCTCATCGGGGTCCCATAGTGAGACAATTATGTAGTGTAGTCTTTGCAAGGGGAATGGCCCATAAATCCATTCAATAAGTGGCTGTTCTAAGGATATTTGTTAAACCAGAGTTCTCTTTTTCAGTGATGTTGTTACATAAATCACATATGAAACAACAAAAAATCCATTCATTTGAACATGTATTTATATGTAATCATCTGATCATAGAGTAAAAAACTCATTGGCAATCTAATATTGGTCAATATTCTCCTCTAATTTAATTATAAATGACTAGCTGGTCTAGCCTGGACCCCGCTGTGTTTGTTATCCTCTTGGATGTGAAAGTAATACTGATAAATAATAACTAAAGCCTGAAAAGTTGTCTTTCTTCCAACATTTTCCACATTCTTGACATAGAGCTATTGCTGTGGACGATCATACCCCTTTCCATTACCTTTTGGTTTCACTTTCCATTACCATACCCTATACCTCAGGAAGGGAACATGATAGAAAGCTGAAAATTGGATATGTTATAAAACGCATAGTTTGTTATTTTTATGTCAAAAAAAGAAATCATTACTTCAAACCTTTCCTGGATAAACACAAATGTATCCTGAAAATTTGAAAGTAATCGGTCAGTTGATTTTCCCATGATGCTGTTGCAAATGGACAGAACCTTTAAAAAATTTTGTATTTATAATAATAAAATTATTTAATAAAGATAGATTTATTTTAAAATTCCCTTTTAATCTGTTAATCATTATTTCAAAACAGAAATTTTAACATAATGTAGAAGTGTTTTTAAATAAATTTAAATGGGCTTACAATGATATTGCCAGTTGATACTATGCCAAGTACAGATTACTGAAAGTTCTGCAAAGTGAAATAGCAATGATTTAACTCAACACTTTACTCATTAAATTATCATAATTAATCAATTTAAAATATTTCCTAGTATTAACTGAATAAAAGCCATCTATAAAATCAAAATTTTCAAATATTTTGGCAAATCTACAAAGAAGCATGTTTACACACAATATGATGATATTAGACCTCCATTTATGAAATATATTCTTCATTTTGAACATTTACAAAATTTAATAACAAAGTAGTATGCATCCAATTGCTAAATGATGGCAATAAATCATAATTTCATCAGTTATTCTTGACATACTATTTTAATCACAAACTTTAATCTAGTAATTTATTAAAGTAGAATAATTTTTGTATTTTATCACCTTACATTCTTTTTATTAGATACCGTAACCTACATTACAGTTGTAAATGGCCTGAAAATGTCATAATTATATTCAAAAATAATTAATGTGACAAACAGCTTAGTAAGGAAAATAAGCTTAAAATGACTTCCCACTTTCTTTTCTGAAGTAAATATACTGTTGCCAAATATCCTCTCTTGACTTCTTGCAGATCATTACTCTCACAGAAAGCAACTCAGAGTGGTATCTTAGTTGCTTTACAATCATCAAAATCATAATAAATGCTAGTAAAAAATAGTATTAAAATCAAGATAGATTTCAAATAGTAAATTTTTATTGATGATTGAAATTATCAATAAAGACTAACTTAGAATCTTTCTACCACCATTTTTAAATTTTAATTAAAGGATTTCTTGATTTTTCAAAGTATAGTTAGCATTTTAAGTTCCTATATTGTAGTTTGTTAGCTCATTTTTTATTGTTTAACTTTGTCGACACAATTTGTAAGTTTTAAAAAACAATACTAGAAAAAAATTAAATCATATCAAAGTCACATATTATGACATCATACCTAATACTGAGGAGTAAGCCTTCACGAACGAGATTATTTCTGTCTGTGCAGGTCAAAACATGTAGCTGAAAACACAGCTTTGCTGTTTGTATTTAGCACTGGATTTAATAATGAATTAATTTTTTTCCAGTCTTATTGCTCTCTTTGTTAACAGTGCAGTGTCATAATGGCTCAAAATTGTGAAAGTAATTTGGATGCCTTTTGTTATATTTTTTTATTTTTTAACCTTCGGAACCACCATTAAGGTACATCTTCAGAGGATGAGATGAATGAATTGTAGCGCGAGTGAAAAATGCATGGCCTGACCGAGATTCAAATCCGGGACCTCCGGATGACAGGCCGAGACGCTAACATTCCATCACAGAGGCCGGCACCTTTTGTTATGTATTCTATTATGTTATGGTTCTACTACATAATAGTAACAAATATCCTTCGATACAATCGCTTATGGTATTAATTTGAAAGAGTCATACGATGTGATGAAAGATGTTCTTGAAGAAATAAATTATATAAAACATAGCTGGAACATAGGAGTATGTAGTGATTTGAAAGTTATAACTAATTTGTTAGGCATGCAATTAGGCTATACTAAGTACATGTGTTTTCTTTGTGCATGGGAAAGCTGAGCTAGGGATAAACATTACGTTACCAAAGAGTGGAAAAAGCAAGACAACTTAACTCCAAATGAGAAAAATATTATTCATGAGCCCTTAGTTGAAACCAAAAAATATTTTTACTCCCTCTCCATATGAAGCTAGGACTAATGAAAAATTATGTAAAAGCAATGAAGATGAATAGTCCTGGATTTTTGTACATCAGGTAGAAATTTCCAAATACAAGTGAGGAAAAATTAAAGAGGGAATATTTGTTAGTCCTCAAATAAAATAGTTGGTCAAAGATGATGTATTTAACTCAATGTTAAATAATGTAAAGATTGCAGCTTGGGCTTCATTTAAAGGTGTTTGCAAAAATTTTATCGGCAAACAAAAATCCGACAATTACCACGATAGTGTTAATCAAATTTTTCCTACATACAGAGTTATGGGATGTAATATGTCTTTGAAAATACATTTCCTACATTCACATCTGGATTTTTCCCAGACAATTTTGGAGATGTGAGTGGCAAAATGGTGAACGTTTCCACCAAGACATTTCGGTGATGGAAAGCCACTATTATAAAGGGAAATGAAATACTAACATGCTAGCCAATTAATTCGGGATATACCTGAGGCTATTTATAAAAGAAAAGCATCAATGAAATCATTCTAACACAGGTATGACAATGCAAAATTATAAATTTTACAGATTTTTACTATATTTTTCCTTAATTTATTTTTAAAGCATAATTTATTTAAAACTAATATAAAGATTTTATTTACATTTCTGTAATGTATGCAAAAATGCAATTCAAGAAATGGTTTTACATTTAGTGATAAAGCAATAGTTCTAGTTACTTTCTTTTTAGTCAGAAATTTGTTTTGTTTCATTGTGTCAATTTGTTTCAGTCAGAAATTGTTTTTGATAGGTTAAAAATACAATATAAATTGTGGCAAAAAATACTTTAGCAAGGCATCCTTTAATTACATAAAGAATATTATCAGGTCCGAAAGATATTTTGGATTTAAGATTGTTGATAGCTCTATTTACTTTCTGCATAATTCATCTGTACATTAATTAAATAGAATTGGTACACTATCTTTACTTCATACTTAATAAAATCTTTTACTTTCTTAAACCCATTTAAATAATAAGCTTTAAGACTAGTTTAAATAATAAACTTAAAGAAACTCTTAGTGAATGTAATGCTTTTTATGAATGCATAATAATTTGAAATGAAAATTTATTTTATCATTTTGGGTCAGAATCCAGATATCAAATTATAGAATGGAAAGATCAAAATTTGCTTACCTGAAGAAAATTCAAAACCTGCACATCTCTGGTGATGTTTGGGGCTGTAAAAGACCAGTTTATTGTAATTATTTGGAAGAACAACATAAAATCAGCAAGTGCTAATGTGATGTGCTAGAAAATAAAATGAAACCTGGAATAAGAAGAAAACATCCTGACTCTCTCTCAAAAAAAGTAATTCTTCTTATAAAAGTGATCGCCCCATACCACTCAAAAGAAGTGAGAAGCTATTTATTTATTTTTTTCTAAAGTTGAGTAGGGAAATGTTGTCGCACCACCTTACAGACCTGATCTCACATCATGACACTTTTATTTTGTTTGAACTTGTCAAAAAGTTTTTCATAGCACCACCAAGTTCAGCAACAATGAGCAGGTCAACAATGGTTCAGACACCAAAGTAAACAATTATTTTATTAAGGAATAGCAAATCTCACAGAAAGGTGGATAAGTGCACGTATGTAACCAAGAATTATGTTGAAAAGTATCATTAACTTCATTGTCTGATAAACAAAGTAATTTTTTTTCAGTCATTTGTCTCTTCAAAACTTAATGACCCTCATTTATATGTATATTTGATCAGTAGAGATTATAATTATTATTATTCAGATCATGTTATATATTAAAATTAAAAATTATTTTTATATTATATTTAAAATTAAATTTTTTTTTAAATTAAAAATTTCATACATAAAAATATGACGTCAATTATTAAAATTAAATTAAAAATTAAAATAAGTTATATGATATCTTATATATAATATATGTATATTATATATATACACATAGATACAATATGTGTATATTACATAACTTATGTAATATTGGCTACCTAGTTCACATTCATTTTTATCTTATTTAAACTAGTTATTTTTTATTTAATTTTAGTATGTGGAATTTTTAAATTTTAAATGTAATATAAAAATAATTTTAATATGTAATTTGATCTGAATAATTTGTAAAAGTATCTGATGCAACTGATGATGCAAAGAATTTGCGAAAGCACTTTTGCATGAATAATGGAATAAGGTAAGCGTCATGTTACTTTATTTATTATTCTGTACTTACAGTTGATCAAATAAATGTAATTTATATATTAGTACAGAATAACATGATTTTTAAAAGAATTGATTTTAGAAAAATATACGAGGTGTGTTCAAAAAGTAAGGTGACTTTTCAAATTTTGCGGGCAACATATATTCGATTATCGATTTTTTTATTTTGTTATGTTGGTACATTCATCTCGAACATATGTCTACAATTTCATTTATATAGCATGTTTAGTTTGTTTGTGAGAAGCATAAAGGTTAGAAGTGTTTTGCGTGCTCGGCAATTTTCTGCTATCAAAAAAAATCGATCAAAGAATTTGCATCAAATTTTGTGTAAAAAATGGAATTAACTGCTCCAAAACACTTTAAATGTTGACAGTGGCATACAGTGAAACTGTTCTGAGAAAAAAAATGTTTACAACTGGTACAAGCTCTTCCAAGGTGGTCGAGAAGATGTCAATGATGCGAGATGAACCTCGCTCTGGACGCCCAAGCACGTCAACAACAGATGAGAACGTTAGAACAGTGAAGAAAATTGTATTGGAAAATCGTCGAATCACTATCAGAGAAGTTGCTGAGGATGTTGGCATATTGGTTGGC
>JAAAKQ030117426.1:0-13881 GCA_010016005.3 Zanna intricata
ACGACAGCGATAACGAAACTAACCTAGCAGCTTGAAACTTGCATAGACATAACAAAAAATAAACAAAGCATGCGTCAGCGACGCAAAACGACAGTACAACCAACATAAACAAAAATATAACTAAATTGCGGATAAATATTGACTTACCCTCGTATCTTCAGGATAAGAAAAAGGATTTGCTCCTCAGTTTGTTTGGACGAATCTTGAAGAAACGTGGTAAAACGTCATGAAAACCAGCGTCAAAAAATGTTCTTACTTCAATAACAAATTGCATCGCTCAATTTAAAAAAATAGATAACTAAATTTTAGTATATTTCAAATTAATACTTGAAAATAATAAGTACATGAAATAATAATAAAATAAATATAGTGAAGCTACAAAAAAATAATATGTAAGTACACTGTAAAAATAATACTGCACGAAATGAAAAAAAAATCAAACTAAAATAAATATATTTAACTAAGAATAATATTGTTTCTGTAAAAGAAAATTATTGAATTTCAGTTTAAATACATCGGAGGAAAAGATTTTTTGAAGGAAAGCTAATGTGTTAAAATTACCAATCGATTAACATGGTTATTTCTTTGAGAAATAATAATTTATGTTTTAATCGGTTTATTTATTAAGCAAAGATTCGTAACAAGCTTCAATGTTCACATCAATTTGAGAACCTACTCTATTCTTTTTACATTTCTTAAAAATATGTTATCAATAATATGTTTATGTTATTATAAATGGTTCTTTAATTTCTGCAAGAAAAGCAATTTCTTATTTCAGTCAATGTTGCTTTCATTCTCTACATGCTTGTATTCTGTGTAAAAATAACTTCAATCTTTCAAAGTACTGCGGGTGAGATGAGGGTCTGTTACTAGGAGAGGTCCTTGGACTTACCGGTTAACGGGGTTACTTCTCTCGTACTGCGGTTCCTCTAAAGGTATACGATTCTTTTTTATCATTTATCGCTTTCCATTATCTCAAATCTATCTTCCCTGGGTTCGCGGCAAGATCTATGCTTATAAGATTCTGGATGCTTTACTATTAACCGGTCCATTTTTGGCACAATCTAGTCGGACGGGCGTTCCATACGTTCCAGGTGTTTAGTCCCCTACGGTGTTCTATTTCCTGACCTATAGATGCATACAAACCTAAAATCTAAAAAGCCCAGTTCAAAAAATAAAAACAAAGCGTAGATACATACTTACAAACATATGTAATATATTCTGGTAAATAATCCAGTTAAGTGGATTTCTATTATAAAATCTGAATAGAAAATGCTTACCGCTTGGAAAAAATAAGATAGTAAAAGGGAAATGTTCAGTTACCTACAATTCTGAGTTTAATTATAATAATACAAAAGATAAGTAATGGTACACGTTAAGATTATAATGAGAAAGCAGGTATTCTATTATTTATGAATTCAGAGAGAAAAAGGAGAAATTCATTTCAAGGAAATTAGATATGGAAAATCCATCAAGAACCAGTAAGAAATAATACACAAGAAAATTTCTAAAACGCTACTTCATTATATAACCGACATCTATAATACTAGTTTACAGCAGAAACATTCTACTAAATCAGACGAATAAATTTTAATATTATTTAATAGCCTTGCAAATAAGCACCTATTAATGAAACTAGTTTATATCTATTATTAATAGCATCCATTTATGTAAAACAGCCGTCTACACACGCATTATGCCGTATAAATATAGGCATGTAGTATAGTTCTACATCATACACTATACAGACGCATAAAATTGTTCAACTACATATAAATGTCCACTTCCTCTCATGGCCTAAGTTAATACGCGTCAATATTTCACGAAATCATAAAATACATATAACGCTACAAATAACTAATTTTGTTCCTAAATTAATTAACAAATCATTCACGCAATATAAAAGCTACAGTAGTCGCGTTAAACTACTGCCGATGAGTTTGAAATGTAATAACTTGCTAAAATATCGAAAGCGATCTTATTTCATTTCCCAATAACTTTTCTGTTAAGAAAGCTTAACAGAAAGCTCATTACGTAGATAATGTGTCAAAAATAAAAATTAAGAAAACAAAAGAAAAATACACTGTTTTTATTATTGATTAACTTAACATTGATTTACATTTTTGTGACAAACCCAAAAACATTTTTTATTTTAAATTACGCCACTTTAATTGACTGAAAACTAATTTTTTCATTGTCCTAACTCAACTTGAGTGTTTCTATTCCAATAATTTTAAATTATCGGTTGTTATTTAGTAATTAATTACAAGTTTATTCCGTAACGGTATCATTTCTTTTAAATTATACGTTCGTTTTCACTACCTAAATACGGTTTTTGCATAACGATTAAAAAGGTACAACTATAAAATCGCGATGAAAGATATTAAATAATTAAATATTATTTTAAAATAACTACTCTTTCTTTTTCTATTTGGCCTCTGGAACTACCGTAAGATATTACTTCAGAGGATGAAGAAGGATGATACGTATGAATGTGAATGAAGTGTAATCATGTTCAATCTCAGGCCGACCTCTCCTAAGAAGTGTGGTTAAATTAAACCCAACACCAAAGAACACCGGTATCCATGATCTAGTATTCAAATCCATATAAAAGTAAACTACCTGCAGCACTCGCACCGGCCTCCGTGGCGCGAGTAGTAGCGTCTCAGCCTTTCATCCGGAAGTCTTGGGTTTCATCTCATCCTCTCAAGCAATACCGAACGGTAGTCCCGGAGGTTAAAAAAATGTACTTTTAAAAACCACATTTCCACAGAGGAAAACAAACATACTGCTTCAATTTCAGTTTTATAATAAACTATTTTTCTTTGAAATAGCAACCGTTTGACATACTCGTATAATCTAACGGCCAATAACTATTTTTCAGAAAATATCCAACTGTAAGAGGCCGTTGACAAAAAAAAATTATATATTGAATACGCATTGTTGTTTACATTTCGGATGGGTGTAAATGGACGGTAAAAAAAATAAAAATAAAAAAGTGTAAGGGATGTCAAAAAGGGTTTAATAAAAAATTTATAATTGTAATTTTCTCAAGTTTTTCTTCATTAAAACCAATTTTAGTAATGAAATGAAATTCTCTGTATTTATATAAAAAATACAATAAATTTGAAATAAAAATAACTGGTATATTTAACAAAATTTGCTACTACTGATATATTACTAAAATTGAGCTCAACGTAAACGGAAGATATGAATGATAGCTTTAAATTTTATCCCATAAACTTTTTTTAAATAAATGTTTACGTTAGGAATAGTAATAACCGTCAAGGGATTACTCCGTACCTTCTCTAAGAAAAAAAAAATTTTATTCACTTTCACCGTTCTCCTGAAGGTAGAATTATAACAAAAACTAAAATTTTAACGAATTTTCTGGAATTTTCATAATTTTTAAAAACTAATTTTTCGACCTAAAGAATATTATTTTACCTAACAAATTTTATTAAAAAATAAATATTCAAACTGATCGTTAAACCGATCAAAATAATATAAATTTTCACAAATTTAACTTTGTGTAAGGTTTAGTGATCTAACAAAACTTTAATAAGATGTAAATAAAAGACCTAAATGACAAGACTGAACTACAACAAAAGAAAAAGTTATTAAAAAATCTACTTCATTCACTTAAAATTTTCAAACCTGATTTCGTAGGTAACCTATTTATGTAGGTTCTGTTTATGCAGGTATTCTTATTATACAAATTAACATATTAGCAAAAATAAGCATTGAGAGAGAGAGAAAGAGAGAGAGTGATTGTGTTTTGATTTTATTTATCTTGGTGTCAGAAACTTAGTCTTTCAGGCAGCCACAAATATTTAAATAAAGGATACAAATCTTGAGATTAATCGGTACGAACATAAAATAAACAATAATATAAAGGATAACAATAAAAAAAAAAACTGCATCTATTTAAAAACTTAGAATTTTTCAGCAGAAGTGATTAAAAGAAAATTTCTAGAAGGAATCTTAAGTGATCAAATCATTTGGCAAACTATTCCAAAGAACAAAACAAAGATTTAGCATGCGAGAGACGCGGTCTTGATTCTAATCAAAAGATAAAGATATTAAAAAAGTTTTTCTAGAGCGAAAAACTTGCTATGAGGGATATACGAGTAACATCTCAAAATTCATAATACTAGAAATTTTATTTTCAAAAATTATTTTTGTCCGTTGGTATTTTGTTTCTGTTTGGTTTGATCGAAGAAACAATATCTATGAAGTCATTAGAGACTAGTTCTATCTTTTTCTAGGTTTTTTCCTAGCTCTTCGGATAAAACCGGGTTTTGTAATACATACAAACATACCTTTGTTCACGTTAAACTAATCGACCCGTTTAAATTTCGAAGGGACCGAGTTATTTTCTATTAATCTACTGTAATCAAATCGAAAGTAAATATATCGGTATATCAATTTGTATTCTTCAATACTACAAAACAGCTGATCACGGTACCGCTACATTTCAACCTAATTTTCTTACGCGCATATAAAAAGAAGACACGTATACAATTTATACAGGAATCGTGCAGCAGTGATGAATATATATGATGAAAAAAGATTAAACATAAATTCATTAGCGAATGAAACAAGGATGTGTGAGATCCGATGCTTTTCCCATTTAAATGCTGAAGAAGTAATAAAAAATTGAAGGATAAATTTGAAAGCGGAATAACTATCGAAGGTGAAAGAATAATAAAAAGGACAAAGAACTGTTGTAGTTCGAATTCGCTAAAAAAAATTTACTAAAATATCTCTTTCTATTATACGAAAGATTCTGCTTTTGAATTCGGGTTAAGGTTGGAATTTTTCAAAGGATAACACATCAGGCATCCTGTGGGTGATTAAGTCAAAAAAAAAAAAAAAAAATACCGGTAAATTTACACAGGAGAATTTATTTCACACGTAATAAACGTTTCCCCTACTTGTTTAATAGAGAATACACGATGTATTATTTTATAAACTGTTGCGTTACACTACATCTCAATCTGTAGCTATCTATAGCTATATACACGTAAACACCTGAGGAAAAATTAGGAACAGTTACAGTTGTTTTTTGTGATAGTAATGTCGATCGTTATTTAGACGCTTCTTGTTGCGACATAATGAAGGTACACAGGCTGAATATCATTGGTACGCTACTGTGTAACGGAAGTTTGAAAAAATGAAGAAGACATCGAAATCACTTTGCGCCAAACTTTTCTAGTAAGCCTAGCGTAGAATGCTCGTTATTCTTGAAAATATCTATCTAGTTTTTGAGAAACACGCGATTCATGTCAGGTAATTTATAACCACTGATTCGATGACAAAAAGATGTAACAGGCTTTATAATAGTTGAAAACATAACCAAGCAAAGATTTTTAACAAAAGCTGCAAAGGAGATAATATATAAATACAGTCATTTAAATTATATTACTATAAACTAATTTTTACTAATTAGAAATCAAAGGTAGAAGAATAATGTACAAACTCTTTAATATCTATACGTATAAACGAAACCGGATCCCGTCGGTTCTCTCCCGTCCTGCATTGCTGTCGAGTACAAGAACCACGACGCAAATGCAACTTGTCTGGTAGTTGTTCAACGTAGGTATTATTTACAGTTAAAAAATAAATTTTTATCTAAAAATAGCTAAATTAAAAAAAAATACGCACAAAAAAAAACAAATATTTTATCCGAAAGTAAAAGTTACAAGAATAAAATGCAAATAACATAAACAGGAATCCTGTGTACTCTGTGTCAAAGATAGTATCAGATGACAAAACCATCCACCGCAAGCAGCGTTCAAGGGCTGGTCTGCTTACAACTTATGTTTTCCCGTTTTAAATTACAACAACATGTTTGACCTCTAATAAGAAATAAAAATTTGTTTATTAACCGGTTTTTTAAGATCCGGAACAATATTTCCAGGCGCCTGGTATCACTTCCGTTATTAGCGTTTTCTCAAAAAACCGACTCATAATTATACGAGTAAATAATGTTGTATCTTGTATTTTTTATAAACGAATACATTGGTTACGAATTATATTTTTTTCTGATATAATCTTATTTTTAAATACAGACGGATAATAGTTCAAAAAACAGATCATTTCCAAACGGCGTGAGATAGTACAGTAATCGAATATTCGTGTGATCGGCTAAGCATGTTAAATGCCATAAATTACAACTGAATCTTTCTTTCATGTTTAAAAATCATTCATACAAATAGCATAAAAATGTCCAAGATTAACTGAGTAGCATTGTACAGTATTCTTACAAGAAAAATTGAGGAGTGAAGTGATTTTATGTAGCATGTTAAACGTATAATAATTCAGATGATACTACGCCAGAAAAGCGTTAGCTCCATTTTTTATTTGCCATTAGGTTTGTAATGAACAACATTTCTATCATTAGAAAATCTAATACATGACTTCCTTGTATAACTATTAAATTACATATACGAGTACATATTTTTTCAAGTGAAAAGTACGTAAAATTTTATTTCATTAATAACTCCTCATATTTTTTTTTAATGTTTTTATTAAATTATTATTTATTGTAAACATCAAAGGTTAATAATTATTAATAAATCAATATATCTAAATTAAAAAAAAAAGTTAAAAACAGGAGATAAAGTCTGATTCGAACCAATGTACTCAACCTTGTAAGATCCAAATATTTCATTAATTAAATTTTCATTTGGCTATAACTCTAGAACCAATGAAAATACGCACCACTTATGACATACTGTTGAAAAACCCTCTCAATAAGGGCTTACTACGGAAGTTAAGAAAAAGTCCAAAAATCCAAATTTTTTTTGTATTTTGGATTTTTCTGGTTCAGTCAATTGCAATCGAAAGTGGAGGTGCACAACTAGATGAACAACAATCCTAAATCCAAAATTCCAACATTCTACGGCTACTCGTTTATGAGTTATATACATACGTACGTACTGACGTTACACCGATCTGGTCAAAATGGATTCAGGGATGGTTAAAATGGATATTTCCATTTAAATCTGAAAACCGAAATTTTTAGCGATTAATATACTTCCTTGTACGTACAAGGAAGTAATTAATAACTTAAGCTACCTGTATCCATTATAAATATCCGGTTAGTTACTGGAAAACAATAAATATATTCTTTCGGTATGAAAAAATACGTTATAAACACAGTTACTAGTCAACAGAGATTAACTGAAGAGAACAAATACAAAGCAAAATCCAAATAACAATTATTATAAGTAAATTTTATAATCGATGGTTTATCGTTACTTATATAGAATTAAAAGTCTTATCTAAAAGACACACAGAAAGTGAATAATGTTCTGATGACCGCCCCACGAGACGTACCAAAATCTAATGTCGTTTTATACGGTATATGGCACCTAATATAACACATCTGTCATCAGCCAACTCGTACTATCAGTAACGCAAATTTTTTATGGAGTAGGTTGTAAATAGTTTAAATGTAAAAGGATGTAAAGTTGAAATATTCTGCCGGCCTCCGTGGCGCGATTGGTAACGTTTCGTCCTTTCATCCGGAGGTCCAGAGTTCGAATCCCGGTCAGACATGGCATTTTCACACACGCTACAATTCATTCATCTCATTCTCTGAAGCAATACCTAACGGTGGTTCCAGAGGTTAAAAAAAAAATTGAAATATTCCCGGAATTGTTAATTAAATTAACAATAAGCTGTACCATATTTTATTATGTTTGAAGTTGTGTTTAAATGCAGAAAATAAACAAGAGAGTCACTTTAAAAAAGAGAGATAGAGAGAGAGAGAGAGATTATAAATATAGAACAAATTAATATAAACTGATCGAAGAAAAACAAAGCAAATCCAAATATCTTGTACAACAACAATATTATCGCAACGAACTATACGTAGCAAGAGTTGTTTGAATATGTTATATATATATGGATAGTCTTTTGTAAACTGCATGCAAACTTTGTCCTGCAATTTGAATTTACTCCTTTTTTTTTAAATAAAAAAAAATTTTTCCGAGACATAAGTTCATCTTAAATGAGCGATTTTTTTTTTCTTTGAGTCAAGCAGAGGAAGAACGTAAAATAAAATAAATTAATTGAAAAAGTTTGAGAAAATCTGCACAATAGCACATTTTTTAACTAGTATCGTTATGACGATAGAATAAAAAAACTCTGATGTGGAAAACACATGACTTCCTTGTACGCCTATTAAATTAAAATACACATATATTTTAAATGAAAAGTACATAAAATGTTATTTCATTAATAACTTCTGAAATTTTTCCCCCTTTTTTAATTTTTTTTATTTTTTGTTACTATTAAATTATTGTATATTTTAAACATTTTTCATAATCAAAGGTTAATATTTGATAATAAATCAGTATATTTTAATTTAAAAAATTTTTTTCAAAAAAGAGATGAAATCTGATTCAAACCGATTGTGTAACCTTATAAGATCCAAATATTTCATTAAGATTTTATTTGGCTATTACTCTGGAACTAATGGAATTAACTACTATTAATGATCGATAAGTACTACTTATAATAAGTATTACTTATCATTGAAAAGCTCTCAATGACGGGGCTTATTACTGCAGTTAAAAAAAAGGCAAAAATCCAAATTTTTGGGAAATTTTGGATTTTTTTGGACACGTTTGATTTAGTCGATTGCAATCAAAAGGGACGTGCATAACTTAAATATTATAACAGTCGTAAATCTAAAATTTCAACATATTACTGCTAATAGTTTTTGAGTTATGCGAGATACATACGTACGTACAGACGTCATGCTGAAACTACTGAAAATGTATTAAGGATGATCAAAATGGATATTTCCATTGAAATCTGAAAACCGAAAATTTTCGCGATTACAATACTTCCTTGTACTTTCTACAAGGAAATGATAATATTTTAATATTTGAACTGTAATCACAAGACAAGTGTATCGAAGTAGTTAAAAAAGACATAGAAGAAATATTACATTGAAAAGGAAGAGTTATCAGAAGAAACTCATTTGGAGGAAAATTTAGCACTCTAAGGATTTCCAAGAAATAGCAAAAAAAATACCAAAAAAAACCTGGTCAGACGAAAGGAGAGAAAGAATACTGGAGGAAGAAGAAAAGAAAAAAAGAAACAAAAAGTTATTTATTCATAACCAACAGACGGTCAAAATACACGATAAATTTAAAAAACTAATATAATTTTAAAGTATATAATTTCAAAATATACCCGTTGAGTAGTATAGATACAGAAATGTAAAATTCACTAAAAATTATGTATATCATCTCGCAGAATATACCGATACTCAGAAATACCGTTCTAGTTTAATATATGTATAAATTTTTTATCCAAAGCAATATGTTTCGTGTATGTTAATTAAAAAAAAAAAAAAAATCTAACATTTTTTGTTTTAATTTTATTACACAACTCTAGAACGATTAACAGAGAACGATAAAAGCGTCAAAACTAAAATGAAAAGAAATCTTGCTTCTTTTTAATATATAAAACAAAGGTACATATTTTATTAATCAAGCGATAATACTACATCTGCACCAAGTCGGATTCATTACGCTAACATCAAGTACGAATTACTTCATACCCGAAACAATTTTAGATGACCCAAAATATCCACAACAAAAAAAAAACAAACTTCCCATTTCAGGCTCGCTGAGGAAAGTGATAAATAAAGTAGCTTCTCTTTACGCCTTCTTCAATAAGCCAAACATATATTATTGTTTATCAACGTGCAAAGAATTCTGAAAATCAAGTGTTATTCAGCACTACAAGTGATATCAATTTGTTCATTACAGACAGTGATTGTAATAATGAATACTAACTATTAAAAGTTACAGGCATGAAAAATAGAAAAGTCGATAATACAATGCATCAAATTATTTGGCAAATTTCTGTGACATCTAAACACACATTTATTAATAAAAACTATATTTTGAAATGCGTTGTTTTTATATAATTTCTACTTAAATTATTATATGTTCCAGTTTTTCTAAATTATATTTTTACTTACTTGTATGAAAGTACAAGGAAATATTGTATTATCGCAAAAAAATTATATTTTCAGATTTCATCGGAAATATCCATTTTGACCATCCCTGAATCCATTTTGACTAGTTTCGGAGTGACGTCTGCACGTATGTGCGTATGTATTTCGCATAACTCAAAAACGATTAGTTGTAGGTCGTTGAAATTTTGGATTTAGGACTGTTGTAACATTTAGTTACCGATTTAGTTCCGATTTGATTGCAATCGACCGAACCAAAAGTGTCCAAAAAAGCCCAAAATTCCAAAAACATTTGGATTTTGGATTTAGGACTATTGTAACATCTAGTTGTGTACCTCTCTTTTCCCAAATTCCAAAAAAATTTGGAATTTTGACTTTTTCTTAACTGCAGTAATAAGTCTTCATTGAGAGCTTTTCAACGATATACCATGAGTTGTACTTATTTTCATTGGTCCCAGAATTATAGTCAAATAAAATTTTAATTAATGAAATACTTTGATCTTACAAGGGGAAGGCACATCAGTTCGAATCAAACTTTATCTCTTTTCTTCTTCAACTTTTTTTTAAAATTTAAATATATAGATTTATTAATAATTATTAACCTCTGATTGTAAAAAAAAAATGTTTTTCGATAAATAATAATTCAATAATAACAATAAAATAAAAAGTAAATGATAAAATATCAGAAGTTATTAATGAAATAAAATTTTATTGAATTTCATTTTAAAAAAATGTCTATATGTAATTTAATAAGCGTACAAGGATGTGGTGTCCACATTAGATTTTTTCTAAAACGTATCTTCAATGAGTGTAAAATAAAAATTAAAAAAAATAATAGTTTTGCTTAAACGGATGAGTGGAAAACGTTTGAAATTTATAGCTAAATGCAACTGCAAGTAGCCAGCTACATCAACAAACATGGTCATTGATTTAATCTCAACAATATGTTTTTATAATTAAATCTATCTTAAGCAACTGAAAAATAAAAGTTCAAAACGGGTTAGAGCAACGTGTAAATAATTCAATATTCTATTAAGGAAACATACTTTTAAAGTACGTTTACGTGTACGAAACTTGTCCTCGCAAGATTTTTTACAACTAACCACAGTTATTATAATGTAGGAAAGAACAGACAACATAAATGTACTTAATGGTGTTGTTTTGTATAGATTTGTATGAAACACAAACATATTAAAAGAGTGAATTGTGGCAGAATATAGTAGAAATTTATATACGTAGCACAAATTTTATCAGATATTAATATTTGACATTTCTTATTTTCGTTTTTTATTTATTTATTTATTATTTTATACACTCCCAAGGCAACTGGAACCGCCGTTAGACATTATGCAATCTTAATTTCTTAAAGGTATACGGTATCAAAAACAACTTCCAACTTCGCTATATTATATCTTTATTTTCTCCAGAAAGAAAATGATTATAGAAATATTAATTTTATAAAAGGTGGAGGATATAAAACGGTTAAAATTTTTTTCACACCATTCAAGATTTTATAAGCTCCCACAAGGAAAATAAATATTTTTATTTTTTTATACCGGATAAATATTGTATTACTTCAATTTTAGTTCACTAAAATTTGCCAAGAGAAACCTATTTGAGAAATATTAAGTCTTCTGCGTACTTATTATTTTTTTGCGGGAAACAATGTATCCGTTGTATTTGTGGCCACAAAATTTACCCCTTTTTGAAGCCATAAATACATTTACTTAGTTCTCCTAAATTTTCAGGATTCTGTCATCGTTATGATGCGACCAAAGCAGCTGAGATACAAGTAGCATTATTTTGAATAACTTTGTGTAAGCGAGTAATGTTAATCATTATGCAACCGGTCTCTGTGGTTCATTTGCAAAGATTATTCGATTCTAAGAAGAAAGGATCGGAGAACCGTTCACTCTATTTTTCGAGGTTGCCTCGGCTTAGATGCAAAACAATGTATATGATAATGTACATAAATCAACGGATAACAACTTTATCCATTACTTTCATCCCGGCTTGGGATGCTATTTATTACAAAAAATGGTATAACCATTTTTACAGACACACATCTAGGAACATTTTTATTAATTATCCATTTATATACGTATTGTTAAAAATAATTTTTATAATTTATTACATTAAGCCAATTACGTATAATATTATCACAAAAACCTGCCGGAGGAAATAAAATCATGAAGTTACGAAATTTAATTACTCTCTCTTTTTGTTTGTCCTCCAGAACCCATCGTAAGGTATTATTTCAGAGGATGAATGAGGATGATATATATGAGTGTGAATGAAATGTAGTCTTGTACAGTCTCAGATCGACCACTTCTGAGAAGTGTGATTAATCGAAATCCGACCACCAAAGATTTAATTACTAAATGGAGTAAGTCATTCGAAAAGAAATAGGCTTATTCAGATCGGTTCAGTAGTTCCAGACATTAAAATAACATGTTATCTTTAACGTATAATATTGAATGTGAATATAAATATATTGTACGTATAAATAAATAAATAAAAACCTGAAACCACTGAAAAATTAAACCATTGAATATAAAAATAGGAAGAGAAAATATTATGGAAGTAGAAAAATTTTGTTATTTGGGAAGCAGAATTACTAAAGATGGACGAAGCAGGAACGATATAAAATGTCGAATTGCACAGGCGAAACAAGCTTTCAGTCAGAAATATAATTTGCTTACATCAAAAATCAATTTAAACATCAGGAAAACATTTCTGAAGGTATTTGGAGCGTAGCTTTATATGGAACTGAAACTTGAACGATCGGAGTACCCGAAAAGAAGAAATTAGAAGCTTTTGAAATGCGGTGCTACAAGAGAATGTTAAAAATCAGATGGGCGGATAAAGTAACAAATGAAGAGGTGTTGCGGCAAATCGATGAAAAAAGATGCATTTGGAAAAATATAGCTAAAAGTAGAGACATACTTAATGACCAAATATTAAGGCATCCCGGAATAGTCGCTTTGACACTGGAGGGACAGGTAGATGGGAAAAATTGTGCAGGTAGGCAACGTTTGGAATATGTGAAACAAATTTTAGGGATGTAGGATGTAGGAGTTATACCGAAATGAAACAACTGGCACTAGATAGGGAATCTTGGACAGCTACATCAAACCAGTCAAATGATTGAGACAAAAATTAAATAAATTTAACGTTTTTAATATTTTTTAAAAAATTTTGGGATGTTTTAGAATTTTTAAATGAGTAAGAGAATGAACATAACAGTACAAATTCTGTAAGATAAACATAACGTTTTAAAATAATTTAGTAAATAGTTACCTAACTATTAAGCATTCGTTTGGTTCCTGCAGACAGTAGAAGATTCCATACACTATTAAATATTAAATAAAACTTCACTTTGAATATTAATTAAATTAAAACCAGTTACACCGTATTTCTGCATTTTCTACACCAACGAAACGCAGAGTATTATCAGTAACGCGAACGGCTTGTACCTGTCTGTAAAGGTTCGTAAGAAAAATGGAGGAACCAGATAGAGGACGTCGTTCGCGCACATCGGTACTAAAGCGATAGTATCGCCAGTGTACTACATATAAAACAAATGGCTAAATAATTATTATTTCATCCGCTAGTACACAAGTGCTAGCATAATTTCAAGAATATGATTTCAAAACCAAGGAGACAGATGCCAACAGGACGAGGAAGACACCTTTAAATCATCCTTGTCCTACTCCCGACCGGGCTAAGTCCGGGGCTGAACGCCCCGCCACTGCCCAGCCAAAAATCGTGGCTCCGGAAAGCCATATGCGTCGAAGATAGGCCCCGAAATCGCCTCCGATGCCTTCTCTTGTAGAAGTGCGTCCCCTATATGTTTAATAAGGGATTTCTGCCCGCTT
>JAAAKQ030117437.1:0-13880 GCA_010016005.3 Zanna intricata
CAGAAGGGCCAGGTATCGGTTCGATAATAACCCCCGCGTCAAACTGAGGCTCAGCAGACGCTGCTGGACGCCTGATGTAGAACCGCTGACATGTCTGCTGCGATCTCACTATATAAACTATCTTTATAATCGTCTGTACATACAAAATCACATAATGGCATGTGACATAAGCATCAAATTTTTTGTATTAA
Source organism: Zanna intricata (assembly GCA_010016005.3). Classification (NCBI taxonomy): domain Eukaryota; kingdom Metazoa; phylum Arthropoda; class Insecta; order Hemiptera; family Fulgoridae; genus Zanna; species Zanna intricata. Next base: position 192 of record JAAAKQ030117437.1, read on the forward strand.
ATTCAATTAAAATCTTACTCATGTTTTATTTCCTTTTAAATTTTTAAACAAATTAATCTTTCAACTTATGATCTTTCAACAATGAAAGGTACTAATCAATAATTCCTCATAAACTATACTTTCTTTAAAAAATTTGCAACAGCTTTATAATTCACCAACAATATTACAATTACTATTATATGTTTTATGATTAATTGCACACTGTAATAAATTAGTTTTATTGGAAATATTCCATTTGCATTCCTTACACGATATTTTCTTTCCATCCTTACTACGCACTAATCCGCATTCGTTGAAAAGATTGAAAGGAAGTGTGTTCGCTATTTTCTCAGTATTTAAAACGGGACAAACATCTTTCAAGTTAATACTGCCAAGGCGTTTACAAATTTCATAAAGCTTTAAATCAAACTCAACATTTTCTAGTTCTTTTTTAAATGCTTGCAATCTGCTGTTTAATTCATCTATCTTATACTTATTTGTTTCCGGCATTGATCTGAAACAATAAAACAAAATCATATATACATACTCGTGGGTAGCATCATAACTTTTACATTACAAGCCATGACTGACTTATCTTACCTTTATTCACGAATTCTATTTGTTAATATAACACGCTCTACAATATGGGCACTGCTTTTCCTCCGGACGTGGTTTGGGCATAAATAATTTTATTGCACACATTCTACATGAACAATGACCGCACGGCATAAACACTACTGAGCTATTCTCTTCCAAGCATATTTTACATAATATTCTTTTATTAACTACCTCCTCACTAAGATTAAGCAATTTTCATGCTCCTCATCCATATCCTTTTCTAGTGAATTATTCCGAACTACAAAGGTTAACACATTTTGTTTTTTGCATGGGTAAATATTGTACAGCCCATCAGATATTTTAGAGGAACTGAAAAGAAACAAAACAAAAACTGGTAGAATAAAACAATTTTTATTTACAGAAAACATTTATAATAAAATAAAATAATTTCATTACAGCTTGAACATTTAATAGGAAGTTAATTTTTTTCGAACATGAAATGCAAATTGGATGGCCACAAGAATTCGTCACGAATTTTATACAATTTATCTTACAAAATTTACATAGTAACATCTCTCTTCCTTTTAATACTGGCCTATCCCTTATAACGTTATTACAGGATTTGTATAATAAGTAACCGGACTGACCTCAGAAAATTTTTTATTGGCAAAATATGTACAATTTTTCTTTAGAAATCTTCAAAGTAGTCCCCATTGCAGTCGATAACACGCTGATACCGGATTTTCCAATCCCTGAACGCTCCCTGGAAGTCGGCAGCCTCGATGCTCTCTAGGCCCTCGTCGTAGCACGTTGAACGTTTTCCAGAGTCCCGAACCGCGTTCCCTTAAGGTGTCTCTTGATGCTGTATACCCAGCACCAACCACTATATTTATTAAACTTGTCCGTTTAACTGAAATAGGAAAATAGTATCCATCAATAGATGATATTACATTTCCTTTTACTTCACAAAAAAATAATTTCATTTGCTTTACCTCGGAGGGAGCATGTGTGGACAGCTCCATTGTATCTTTCAATATTGGCAACCTTCGAATCTAATGCTTGTGCTACTGCTAAGGTGTTAAACGATAAATCATACTGAAAAGAGAAAAAGATTCTACTATCTACCTAAGTCCACTAATAAATACAAACTATATTTGCAATTGTAATTATCGATTTATTGATTTTGGTGTCAACCTGAAAACGTGTAGTAATGATGCCCGGTGAAGCGGGAGTATCATTTTGACATGGTGTTTCAGTTTCTCCAGTTATATATGGGGTTGGATCCGCCAGTTCTGCTGCAACTTGCAATAACCGGTCCCATCCATCAGCAACCCATTGTACCCGTTCTTCAGCCCTTGATTGTGAACTACTGTTTACTAAAGCATTCATTGCTTCTCTTTCTTCTTCATCGCTACCATCAAAAACTGAGAGTTGACGGGGTGAGTGTATCTCAGGTGTGCGCGTATCTTCAATTGCAGATTCAAATACTTCACTTAATTCACCGTTATGTTCAATCATATTTACAATCGATCTATGAGATCGTGATTGAGTAGTATTTGGTAGAGAGGAATCTGCACTACTACTGCTACTGGGAGAATCACCGTCGAGGGCGGCTTCGACTGCTTCCCTCAATCTTTCACCAGGTGTAAATATATCTTGCGACATCTGTAAAACAAAAGTGAACTAACGCACTGCTTACTGGTAAACACATTTCGAAACAACCTATAGAACTAGACTTACCTCTGTAAAGCGATGTCTTAAATAACTATATATTCCAATTCACCATGCCGTTTTTAGTGAAATGAATTGCGGCGGGAGGAGCAAATTAATCACTTTTTCAATCAATAATTACTTCAACCTGAAAACAGCAAATAATATGTATTAACAAATTTAATAAATAAAGCACAAAGAATTTCGGATTGCGTACCGACCCTTGTACTTACTTCTACACCCTTCTAACCACTATATACACAAATAAACACAAAACAGATTTTAGCTGAACAGAACATTTATCAAATGTAATTCTAGCAATATTAAATATAAAAACTAATTTGCTTAACGTATTAAATATTAAACATACATGCATACAAACTATTTTTTACATTATATCATATTTTTTAATTATAGTTTTCATTTACCTTAACGTATTATTTATCAAACATACTATTTTATATAACGTATTAAACATACATACATACAACCTATTTTTTAAGTTAAAACATGTATAACTATTATTTAAAAATATTTTTAATAATTAAAAGTAAAACATGTTTTATTTCCTTTTAAATTTTTAAACAAATTAATCTTTCAACTTACCTATTTCAAAACAGAGTAGCGATGCACTATGGTAGCAGAGACTGACTTGTAAGTAAATGCAGCAGAGAGTAAGTAGCAACACGCAATGGTAGCAGAGAGTAGCACAGTATAACGTTCAATAAATTCAATGAAAATTTCGCGGTATTTATATACAGCGGCTGACCTCGTCCCTCAAGTAACGAGTAAACAAACATAATGTAAATGCGGATAATATTAATATTCAATATAAACTGACAGTTGTATATACAATTATTTATTTCTTTGTTTTCAAATAAACAAGTACAAGGTTGAATACTAAACAGGTAGAAGCTTACGTGTCAAAGAGCACGAGGCAACATATTATTTATATCCTTGTCTTTCAAGTATTTTTAATCGATGATATGCCATGCGTTATTTTAATATTTAGTATAACCGTATTAGGAAATATGAATTTTTAATCGATGATTTCATGTTGAGGCATAGTTTTATTAATATTACCTTATTGGTAAACAAGGTTGCGCGATCACGTGGCAATATTTATTTACTGATTGCCTAGTCTTTCTAACATTTTTTATCGATGAATCATGTTTTATTTTTAGAAATCTATTTTTAGCCGATTACGTCATATTCTATTTTTACCCGTAAACGTCAGGGGGTATGCCGTCTGTCCCAGAACCGGCAAAATTACACTACTCGTTTCAATGTTCATATCCTACGTGGAGAATCGGCGCTATAATTTTTAATTTTGATCTTACAATCAACATTACCTAACTTTCAGAATTGTTTTCATCATCTTATTTCCATTCTAAACCCTGATACAATAATATACACAGATGGATCAAAACAAGAGAGTTCAGTTGGTTGCGCCTTCATAGTCAATAATAGAACATACATGTTTGGCCTACCGGGTGTGACAAGTATACTGCCGAACTATGTGCAATAAACAATGCTCTGAAAATCATTAACCCTATGTATCGTAGTATTCTTATTTGTAGCGACTCGTACAGTGCTCTCCAAGCCCTAGAAAACGTCTGTTCAAAACATCCCATCGTCATAGAAGTTCATAACGCAATCGCTGAGTTGAACCATTGAAACACAGAATGAGTTTCTGCTGGATCCCACGCCATATAGGGATTCCAGGAAATAAACACGCAGATTCCGCAGCTAAGGACGTATGTAGTTAACTACCTTTAACTACCCGTGATACTACATGCGACTTTATAAACCATATAAAGCTCGCACTTAGGATAAAAGTGGCGGTTCTGGAACACTTGGCGCCAGTCAGTCTGGTCAAAGTTGAAGGTGGAGACTAAAGTCCGAGGTCGAAGCCTAATAGAAAGTGCAAAGTACAAGGCTTCATACCCGTTGGTGGGGCCACTGAAATTGGTATATAAAGTCACGCCTGCTGCATAGCCATCATGCATTGTGGAAAACAAGTTGTGAGTACTATTACTACCACCACTACTACTACTACTACTATTAAAAAGGTGAGTTCAGTTTAATTAGTGTGGATACCTAGCGGTGTTAACGAAGCACTTTTAGTTTTAAGGAATTTTATGTTTCCTTTTTAAGCTAATCTCTATGTATTTTTCTTTTTTGTAGATGCAGTCGGAAATTATAAAGAAATTGAATGATACAACAGTTATGCCTCTTAATACATTGAAGGTTGGGGAGGAGTACCATCTTCATAAAGTGGCAATAGAGGTATCGCAGTTTGGTTGTAAACAGCTTGTACTTTGGATTGAAGATTTTAAAGTATACCTTCCAAAAAGATATGATAGGGCGGATGAGCAAATTATTGAAGAAAGGAATAGAGGAATAATGATCTATAGAGGGGAAAAAGAAATAGGTGGAGGTAAGACAGAACGTAGTTGAATTTAAATAAAATTGTAAGTGAAATGAATAAATAAACAAAATTTAGTCTATTTCTGTCTTAATTTTCTTGATTATTATCAATGAGGACGTGAGACCTATTTGAAGGACCTGCTTCCATGCCATCATTTTCAAAGTTGTTAAATATTATAGGTTTCCATCCTTTTGTTCTTGAAGGATCTGACTGGGTTGAATTCATCTCAACGACTTCTTCATCCGATGAAAATACGCGTCGTGCAGTATGTGACATCTGTAGAAAGATCATCTCTTTAAAACAATATTTAAAATTATCTTTATTAAACTCGTGTTTAAAATGAATGAGACCTTATTGATGAGAAGATTAAATTCAGTCTGTATTAAATAAAGGCTGACTTGCACATACGCAAGCACAAACAAATCAACAACTACAAAATTCAACAAGTTAGTATTCATTTAAAATCAATTTAATACTACATTTCATTAATACTATAATATGGCTGATAATAATAATAAAAGAATGCGTTCAAGAAAAGAATTAAGTAAAGTTTGGACATGGTATAAAAACCATCCTGAAGCAGCTAAACTTAGAGATCAAAGACGTACAAAAGGACAACTAGAATTTGAAATTTCAGATAGAATTGTACCAAACAGACCACATGCACCACAAGGACCATCAGGAATAGAAACATCATCCAAAAAACCAACAACGAACCAGACACATCAGAACTACAACCAGCAAGCAAAGTGAATGAAAAAACAATAATTAAATGTACAAGTAGATATATGTATATACCAAATGACTTGATAGAATTTGTTAATTATTTAAATTTAAGTTATATTGAATTAAGTATATTGAAATTTAAAATTGATTTACAAAAAAGTTATAAATGCTATATAAAACATCCATGTGTACTTAAAAAGTTTGAAAACGTAGAAAAAGCTTGTAAATTGTTTGGAGTAGAATTTAAAATAATATATATTGAAAAATAGTTGACTAAACAATCTATTAAACAAAATAGCAAATTCACGTGCCCTACATGCACAAATCAGGGACAGAATGTGTCAAAAGGAGCTTACAAAGATGAACGAAAACCTTAGTTAATTAATAGTTAAGAATGAAGAAAAATAATTTAGAATGATTTAATAGAATAAGATAAAATAAATATAATAAACAATAATCTTAATATGAAAGCTGTTAGTCTAGTAATAAACCATGAATGTTTAAAAAATAATGTCAGAAGAAGAAATTGAAAAATTTTGTATTTGTTATCTTAGACCAATAATTAAGGATTTTGAACACATTTTTGTACTAGAAGTAAGTGAAAATAATAATTTTCATATTCATAGTTTAAGTTATATTAATGAAAGATCTGACAATGATGTAAGATTTATTAAATCAATGTGGAATAAAAACAATGTTCATGATGGTTGTTTGGTACATTATTTGATAATTTGGTTTGATTATTTGATCCAAATTATATTGCTTTATCAGAGTTGTTTATTACAATAGGACTTGCGTCAATTGATGATCTAGTTGATCTCATTAAATATTGTCGTATCAGAGTTGCTTATTAGAATAGAACCTACGTCAATCGATAATCTAACTACCCGACCTTAGCATCACTTCAACTAAAATTTAAAAACGTGTTTATATTCATGATAGTTGTTTACTACATATTTAACTATCGATAACAATTTAGCTCAAAGAGATAATGATGGCTATTTTATGGCCTACTTGATCACATTAATATTGCTGTATCAGAGTTGTTACAATAGGACTTGCGTCAATTGATAATATAACCAGACCTAACCTTAGCATCAGTATAACGCAAATTTCAAAAGTGCATGTTCATGTTGATGGTTGTTTAATACATATTATCTATCAATAAAAATTTACGTTGAAGAGATAATTATAGCTATTTTATGACCTAGTTGATATCTTTAGTATTTCTGTATCAAAGTTGTTTATTAGAATAAGACTTGCATCAATTTATAATCTAACCTGACCTTAGCCTTACTATATCGCAAATTTCAAAAACGTATGTTTTATGATCATGATAGATGTTTACTACATTATATTATCTATCGATAATACATTTGTGTCAAAAAGATAACGATAACACCAAACTAACCTCATTAAAATAATATTGTTTATTGCAATAGGATTTACGTCAATTGATGACCTAGCTGACGTCATTAAATAATGTTTTATTATTTATGTGATAAGATATTTACGTTAAATAATGCTGTATCACTTGTTTATATGAATAGAACTTGCGTCAATTGATGACCTAGCTAACCTCATTAAAATAATCTATCAGAGTTGTTACAATAGGACCCTCGTCAAATGGTAATCTAACCTGACAGCATAACTATATCGCAATTTTCAAAAAGCACGTATTTGTGATAATGGTGGTTGTTTACTACATTATATTATCTCATGGATAACGCAATTTACGTCAAAGAGATAATGATAACCGTTTTATATAAATACGAGTAAAATCTTAATGCTCTTCATACCGCACTCTACTATTCATTAGTATATTTGCTATATACATATATCATAAGCTATTTTCATAGTGAGGATCTCCTTCTCAATATGAGTAAGTAAAATTACTTTTTTTTTATTAATTAGTAATAGATAATAATTTTTGTTTAAAATAATTTTCTTAGATAGCTCTAATTTATACATATGTGAGAATAAGCATTTTAAATTAACAATATTTCTAATTGTATAGCATTTAATAATTTAATTCTCAATTTATCTTTTTTAAAAATTTATTCTCAACATGTATGAAAATAAACAAAAAGAAATATGAAATTAAAAGTAGACAATAAAAGATATTATTTCTTTTTCAGTTTAATTTATAGATTATTATAAATTATTTACAATTATAATATATAAATATAAATGCCTCTTCATAAATTAACTATGTTACAAAATCTTTTCTCATATTTTGGATAATATATTATTTTCCAGTTTAATTTTTAGATTATAATACAATATTTTTGGAATTAATAAGATATATAAATACCTCTACATAAGTTTACTATGTTAAAAAATATTTACAAATTTTGATTAATAATTTATTTTCCAGTTTAATTTATAGCTCATAATAAATTATTTTACAATTTATATAATATATAAATATAAATACCTCTACATAAGTTAACTATGTTTAAAATCTTTTCAAATTTTTGATAATATATTATGTTCCAGTTTTATAGATTATAATACAATATTTTGGAATTAATAAAATATATAAATACGTTTACATAAGTTTACTATGTTACAAAATCTTTACAAATTTTTGGTTAATAATTTATTTTCCAGTTTAATTTATTTATTATAATAAAATATTTGCGATTAATAAAATATATAAAAATTCTAAATTTTACAAATCTTTTTAAATTGCTTAAAGAACAAAAAACTCAGTATTTAGTAAGTATACATAATTTTACTATTTACAAAATCCTTAATCTATATTGCAGTTTTAAAAAATTGTTTAAAGAACTAATAGCCTTAACTATATAAATAAAATTTATCTACATACATAATTTTATTAGTGCATGCTATAGAATATGTGAAATAATCTCTTTTCGATTTCAGAAAATGCAGAAAAGCGATTTAAAACATTTGGAGGAGGCTGTTGTAAATATTAAAGCCGCTGCTAAAGAACTGCGGAAGCGGTTGGAAGAGGCGAAATCTCATCGTGCTGCATTTTCAACATCGGCTGGTATGATGAGACCTCAACAGCCTAATGCTGCTCCTGTGTTGGCAGCGCTTTTATCGAGGGTAATAACACCTTCCTCGATGTTTATGCTACCCCCACAGTGGTCAACTCCATCAACACCTAGGGCGGGGATGGTGAGAGCGTTTAGATACCCAATACTACCGTCAACGCTCTCATCACCTCGAAGAGGCAACAACACTGGAGAATCCTCCATCTCCCCAGTTATTGTGTTGAGTCCTCCACTAACCGCTGATGTGGTGGTAGTAGCTTCATCTGCGCTGCCAACCTCGAACTCCAGTGCTACCAGAGGTGCAGACGCCCCTACATCGAAGAGTGGCAGGTCGTGGTACTGATTAGCGAGATTTAAAACTGGCTATTGCGAATCTTTCCAAATACATTGGAAAGATACGTGATCGCCAGAACGGCATGATAAAATTAATAAAACATTTAGTCTCAAAATTCCTTCCAAAGATTGGATGAGCTCAACCCAGAGCCGGTTGAAGGGAGGTCTATGCCGAATCTAGTCAGTAGAGTGCGCAGAATGAAGATAGGTTTTCTGAGCCAGAATGTTCGGCGCCGCGGCAAGTGGAGGTTGACGCTCGCCTCCAAAAAAATAATCCCCCTCCAGTCTCCCTGAGATTATAGCGAATGTGATAACACCCTCCTCCTCCCTATGCCTTTATGAGTTACGCAGGTGGGGGATAGTTTCGACCAGCCTACGTCACTCAGGCTCTCTGAGGCTAATAATACAGACGTATTAAATAATGATGATATGGATAAACTCATCAACTCTGATGTAGGGGCGTCTGCATCATTTATTAGTTATAAGAATTTGTATTTAGAATTAGAAATTTGTATACTTTTTTATATTTTAATATTTTATACAATTATTAAAATTTTTTAATAAACTTACGTTTATCCACATTTACTAATAAGTTACAAAGCAGTTGTAAACAAGAATAATGTTTTACATTGTTTTTAATCAATCCAAGATAAAAGATTAATTTATCAAATTTAATTTTTAGAAGATATAACAAACAAAATAAGTATAATTAAAATTTTCTATAAAAGAGAAGCAAAATGAAATAAAAGTAATTTAAAATCATTACTATCCTATTTTTATTCTTTTCTGCTTAAGGCTTGTTCTAAAAATTCTTCAAGTAAATTCCGTAAAGGAATCTGCTGGTTAGCACTTTCCGTTGTAGAAAGGATGGATTTGTTTAACGTTATAGAAGTAGTCGCTTTAGTGGTAGTATTTACCATCGAAGAATTGCTGACTGCAGCACTAATAGATGGTGGTGCGGGCGATGAATGAGTGGAAGGTGTAGTTGCTTTGATCATTGTTTCAGGAATGTTTTCTACATGGGTGTTGAGAGCACTTGCTATATAACACTCCTCACAAGTAGTAGCAGCAAAACTTAGTGGTTACGTTCAAATGACCAGTGTACTACTTGAGAAGGAAAGTCTAAATCCGTGTCGTCCATAAAAGTCATCTTCGTCGACGAGTGCCATGTTGCTGCAATTTTCTCCACTACAGTGCTTGCAGGCAATGGACCACGTGAGACCTGCTTTTCTGCACCCACAAGATGCACCGCAATTGTTTACTTTACATCCGCAGGTGATAAGTTTCATAAGCTTTTACGGTGCTGGGTCTAACTGTTGTTATTGGCTGCAGTCCTTGCATAGTTTTTTCCATCCCCATTGTGTAGGATCCATACAATTTCCCAACCAGCTTTGCATCTGGTGATAAATTCTTCGACTGTGGAAGTTTGCTGTATCAGAAGGTGGTAGAGATCATAAGTTTACTTTTGTTTTCGTAGCAGTGTAAATTTTTTAAACCGAGTTTTGGCAAGTGTCTACAAGTAATTCCATTGTACGAAGCTGTAAAATATGATTGCCCTGCTGCTTCAATAGTTTTAACATCGCTTAATAGATCTTTAAAAATGTTTGCTGAAGATTGTAAATTTTTACTCTTATTTAGCAGCGTCACAATTTTTAGTTTTCCTTGCAAGTAGAGAGCGGAAGTGGTATCACAACCGATGAATGCGTGAAGAAAGAGTATATGAGGTAGTAAAGACTCATACTTGAAAGATTGCGTTGAATAGATGCGCTACGGATTTTTCCCATAACTTGGTTTTTTGAAGAACGCATTTTGTACTGTACTGCCCAAAGCGACAAGCAAAACCAAAAGGTCAATATCTTCCCAGATAATTGTCACAGAATCGTACTCGGAATAACGTTGGAGAGCTGTTTCAATTATCAAACGATCAGCGTCTTCAAAGTTTTGGTCAGTGTCAAATCCAGCAGCTTCAAGTTCACTTTGGAGGAAGTGAATGAGACGACCCTTGTTCGAGAGAAATATTTCCTGTGAAACTGTTATAACGGTTGATTTGTCGAAGTCAATGGAAGGAGAGGTATATTTGGTTGAGCGACGCAATCAAACTGTTCGCAGATGTTAATCAAACTACATGCTCAAAGTCCATTTAGCTGTTTCATTTTCAGTGATACCTCGTCCTGGTACTGTCACCCTCGCGTGACTTTCCGAGGCGCTTTTCTGTCTTCAATTGTTTGATCAGGAGAAATTCCGGAGAAATGTTTTTTGCTTCTTCTAATTGTGCAAAAACCACGTTCTGTAAAATTTTTAAATTCCGTAGGTGTCATCTTTTCCTTTAACGAAGCTGCATCTTGCAAGTTAAGATGTGCAGACTGCATAATTGAAATGCCCACTGGAATGAAAGAAAGGCAGCATCTTTCGTATTGTGGCTAAATGCAAATTCCAGTTTCCTGTGCGTTCAGCTTCAATGAACTGTTTCAACAAACAAGTTATGCGGTAGTACTGAATCCACAGCTTTGCAGTTGGTCCTCTTCGATTTCCAGAAGTTTTTTTCGAATAATTTTGAGAAGTTAGCACGAGTCTTTTCGTTAAGAGCGTCCAATATGTCATTTCTATCGATTTATCCTAAAACGTCATCCAGAAAATTACGCGTTGATTCAAAAGTAGATTTAGATTCTTTCATATCCATGTAGTCGAAGATAATTTTCGCAAGATAAATTTGTCAAGAAATGCGCTCGAACTGCTCTGGCGTATGCTTTTCCAAGTAGCATCTGCGGTACCGATCCTTCAGCATAAATTGTTGACCACAAATTTTCTAATCCACTACCAGACATAATGTTACCTATTGTTCCCATAAGACATTAAAAGATGGAATCCACCAAGACGAACAACGTTGTTTAATTCAGAATCAGCAGGAGCAGTTGCAACAATATCCCTAGCCTTCCAGTATAACTTGATCAAACGTATGAACTTCGTTTTTTGGCAACTTAAGTTTTCAGCTTCGCATGCATACAGAAGAGTAGTCAGTACTGTCGTGTTGTCAGTAGGAGGTGCGTTTATAAAGGGTAAGTACAAAATTTTAGATACTTCATAAGGACTTGCTTCCGTAATTTGTTCCATAAAACCGTTCCATCCAGGAACTTTCTCATCATACTTCCATTTTCCATAAACAGTAAGTCTAAGAAGGTCGGCACAATTGGTTTGGATAACGTGTACATCTCGTTAAGGTTCAAGACATGAATGGTTTTTAATCCAACCGAGGGAGGAATATCATACGGAATCAATTTGATTCTTCCTATTTCGGATGGATCGATGGATCTTCTCTCTAGTACCTTTCGACATACTCCTTGCTGAATGGATGAGGATGGAGTAACACACTGAATAAGAGCCATAACGTGCCATGAATTATATCCATCCAAAGTGTTGACGTTGAAATCATCATTGTCAGCCACCCATTGAGAAAATCCGCTAGATAAAACTACAGGTTGCTTCCTTGAAATGAAGGAAAGATCCAAGAGTTGAACTTCAGAGTACGAGCACGACAAACCAATTGCAGCTAACGTATCAACAAGAAGTCTGGACGAAAATTTTTTTTCAGAAAGCATCCAATACCAAGAATTTTGGATATTTTACTCACTCCGAGTAAAATCGACAGTAGTTCTGGAACATCTTCACCACCTTCCATAAAGCCGGTACGGTGGGTACTCGTTCATTTCGTATAATTTGGAACGAATTTCTTCTCTGATAATAGCTCCTACTTCACGAACGGCACTAACTTCACCTGCACTAAATATAGAGCCAAACTTTCAACATCCACTCGATTGGCTAAGATTTTCATCACTTCATTTTTAACAGATGATCCTTTTACCACGTGAAACCTTTTAGATGAATACAATTTCTTTTCACAGATGAAACAAACAGTACTATCGAAATCCGGGATAACTGGTTCAGAAGAAGATGGTCCAGGAATGCTTTCAGTTTCCATTTCATACGATTGACTGCTAGAAAATATTAATGATCAATGAAAGTAGTTTACGTGATATTTTTACAAAAATATTTACATGTAACCATTATGATTTACTAAGAGTTATCAAAATAACATTATGAATGTTGTATTTTTTATTCGAAGAACGATTGAAAAAGCATTAAATGTATGCATATCATTAGTTTGTACATAACTGAAAATAGAATAGAAATTATTACATAATTATATATATATATATATATATATATATATATATGTCAAGTTGACAAATTCATATTTTATTATAACAAATAATATTTTATTCCATTATATAATGTAATATATAATCTATATATACAGAATATATATTGCAATACAATAAAAAACAAAAAATATAATAATATAAAATATTTATATATAGTATAAAATATAAATATATATAAAATTTTATTATATAATGTAATTATATATATTTAATATATATGATGTATATAATAACTATATACAGAATATTTATTATATTATGTAATGGAATAAAATATTATTTTGTCACTTTCACAATACTATATCAAATATTTTTAAAGTTTTCAAGTACTCTGCATATAATTTTTCTCCGTTGTACATAAATCCATCATTTATTAAAAAAAAATTGTTTTTAATAGTGATCGTAATATTTTCCAGTACTGTAAAATATATTAGTAGTGCGGAAGTGGGCATACTGCGCCACAAGTACCCCGCGCTTACGCGAGGAGCGCTAGTGTCGCAGTCCGCCATGTTGGAATTTCCCTTTTCCCTGTGGGAATTTCCCATTTCCCTGGTGGGAGATTTGAAATTCCGCAGGGTAGCCAATTTAGTTATTTTTTGCTTTAAATATTATTTTATTTAATTTAATATTTGTAAGGTTGGTATTGTGTATCAGCTGATTTTTTTAGCGGTATAATTGAATAAATGAATAAAATAAATAATATTTAAAG
>JAAAKQ030117448.1:0-13880 GCA_010016005.3 Zanna intricata
AGCTCAAAATAATTACCCTCTTTTATAACTTTGATATGATTTTTAACAACCGTATATTATATACTATATAATTAAATTAATAAAATGTTATAATAATTCAGTACATTTTTTTTATTGGAATCTGGCCGGCCTACACATTCTAAATTTAATATATGGCCCTCTGCAAAATTGAGTTTGACACCTCTGACTTAAACTCACTTGCTAAATTATCTGATCGCGAACGTGGGTAGTCATGCCATCGATTCGCCTTGATGCTGTGTCGTTAGAAAGCAGAATCTTTTTCAATTTTTTTGCTTCTTCCACACCTATTAAAACACTGACCGTATCAATTGCACCATTTGGTTTGCTGCGATTGTATGGAGTTTGGACAGCTTAGATACTTTTAATGCTAGGAGGAGATAAGATGCCCCAAGTGTACTTTTATCAGTATGGCTTGATTTAAAAATAGAAAATTGTTGATTTCTCAAAGTATGTAATTTTCTTTCGAAATATTCCAAGGGTTTGCTTTTGTGATCAGGATGTTTAGTTTTTCCGAAACTAATGTCGAAATTAATGTAAACTTTAATGTCGAATTAATTTTGATAGCTTCATGCTTTCATCGGAAAGGACTAATCTTTCTCTTTGTCTGTTTACCCTCTGGAACCACTGTAAGATATTACTTCAGAGGACGAATGAGGATGATATGTATGAATGTAAATGAAATGTAGTCTTGTACAGTCTCAGTTCGACCATTCCTGATATGAGTGGTTAATTGAAACCCAACAACTAAAGAATACCGGTATTCAAGATCTAGTATTGAAATCCTTATAAACCTAACTGCCTTTACTAGGGTTTGAAGCTTAGAACTTTCGACTTCGATATCAGCTGATTTGCGATGACCAGCCCGGTGGGCTATCCGAGAGGACTTGGAACCAAAAAACGAACTGTGGCTTCTCATTCAATCAGGTAAAATCACAATTTAAATAATTTTCTTGTATGATTATGTTGATGCAAAGAAGGTAGGCCAATTTACCTCTGGGCACATAAAAGAAATATGCTACCAAGGTTCTATTTATGGCAGGTCAGGTGGACTAAATCGTCCGATAGCCATTACACGCATAATATTTTCCCTGATCTAAGAATTATGCAGGTAGTTAGGTGGATTTCCCGCAATCGGCATATTACACTGTTTCTTTCTGGACAGAGTGCTTTTCAGGATAGATTGGCCAGGTTTGGTTTGATTAATTCGGGCTTCTGTCCAGAATCTAGGGCCATTGATGATGTATGCCATATCCTATATGTCCACCTCAGGTACATAGGTGAACGCATCAAAGTAGCTGGAGAGCTTGCAAGGATAAATTCTGGTTTTGATCTAAAAGTTAACTGGAAAATGAAAGGGAATATAGTTGCTGTCTTTTTGGTTTAGTTTTAAATTTAGTTGCTGGCGTTTTGGCATCGAGCCCGGATTAGCTGACATATTCACTGTTAGGATGAGATGGATGAGTGGGAACTATGATGAAGCTAATGTGATGAGGGAGAGTGTAGACATTGACCTTGCTCCCGAAAGCAAACCAGAGCAGAGATAGATAGGGTATGTTTTCATCAGTAGCTTATTAAATTTGTGATCAGTTTCTTGATTTTTAAATAAATCAAGATGAAATAAAGTAAATTGAATTGTACAACAAAATGTTGCTGTTGTAATCAACATTTGTTTTGTTGGTATGAGGATAATATTTTTGATGTTTATTGACTCAATGAACTGATGATCTGAGTGCATAGTTTAATTGAAGTTAGATATAATACGAGATTTTGTGTGAAATCTTCAGTGTTAGAGGAAGGTGTAAGGATTGTGCTTCCGCAAATCGGTTAATTTGATAGTTGATGGTTTAAAGTTATGGTAAGTGGTCATGATTGGAAAAGGCCATTGAAAGGCGATAGTAGGTAGCGTAAATACACTGATGGATATGTGTGGCAAGGCATTTGCCTCTGTGGTATCCTAACAGAAGCCAAACTGATGACTGTACTGTGCTTTCAAGTTTAGAGGGCCTAAAACTTGATAACTTGATCTAAAATATCAGGGCTAGGAACAGAGGGATGATGTTGCAACCAAGATCATCACAAGACAGGTTCTTTCCCTATGGGGTCAGGATGTCATTGTACAATCTTGACTTTTTACCAATCAGTTTACTATGTTTAGATAGCTCACTTCATCTTTTTCACAAATTTGTCCATTTTGACTAAGAATCTAATTTAAAAAAAAAAAAGACAGTGACATTGTTTGACCGCACACTAAAAAATCAAAACCTCAATTGCTATTATTTTCAATGAAACTACACTTTATAATCTTGAATAAAGACATCAGATGCAAGCTTTGCATAAAAACTAAACTGACATTCTGCAGCCCCTTACGCCTCTTTTATACTGCTGAGAGGATGACGTACTTAAACATATCATATGCATGTTCAAAATAGGATCTTACAGTGAATATTAAGCGAGCAGACCAAATTACAAAGAGCATGTACACATCAAATTAGAACCTGTAAATTGTTCATGTTTGTACCCTTCATATATACATGTTCATACTCATCGCTATCAACGCAGCTGAATAATTTTAACTAGGTTTCATTGGGTTGCGGTTGTGGGTTGGTCATGAAATATTCATTATACTACTTTCTTTTTTTTTACTTTTTGGGGGTTGTAGAGTTAAAAAGGTTGAGAATAATTGGTTTAGATGATTACAAACAAGAATAATATATTTTAGCAATGATTACAAAGTTTATTGGCCTTTTCTAAATCTGTATTTGGATAGTAAGTAGTCAATGGATTTCAAGGTTGTGTTTTTATCACTTTAGCAAATTCAAAAGTTAAACTATTATATTTTGTGGATACTATATGGTCATATAATGTAATTTTATTTGCTGTTGCTAGGTATGGTAATTGTAAATTCTACTATGTTTTGGAAAATATAATCTTAATAGTTTAATAGATTTCAAAATGATCTGCTGTACACCTTACTTTAAGGTGAAACCTATCAAAAGTATATTTATATTTGATTAAGTTTTCTTCAGAAAATTCTATAGGAATCACTGAGTTTTAATATACGCTGCTGAATGTGAAACTGGTGTTTGAATTATGTTTGAAAGATTACTGCTTTTGTGTATGTGTGTGTTTGTAAAATTTAAATGTGTTTTGTAGAAAGCAGTTTCATGTTTATTGTTTATTGCTATTAATGCAATAATTATGGTGACCTAATCCAAGCAGCAAACCTGATTTGAAATCACAATCAAATCAGTATAACAGTCTACACTTTAAAAATTCTGTTCAGCACAAATGAAGGTCAAATAAATTATGTTTATGTGTAAGACTCACTTTGTCTTTATCATGACATAGCACCACCAGTAACAAGTATCTCAGAAATCAACGTGACTTACTTAGAAACATGAGTCTTATTTTACATAACAATGCATATGCATGCCTGCACAAAAGAAATTGACAATAGTTTGTTTAAAGAATTAGTTTGGAAAAAGTTAAATAAGTGTCTTTGGTGGTACCAAAGTCATTACCTCACTACCCAATGAATAAACGTAACATGTAATTTACCTCGATTAGCATTTGTATTTGAACTGCTTTCATCTTCAGTAACACTTTGTTGTAGATGCTTCAAAACACAGAGGCAAATAGTGTTATGTATTCTACAATCTGAATTTATTTCCTGAAAAGAAATGTAATTGATTCTTTTAGTTCTCAAGTGAGGTTGCTTTATCTTTCATAAAACCCTAACAGTAAAAGATCACAAGTATAAAATCTGGTGATCTTGATGGCATTTCTGTGGAATTCTGTTGTCTAATCATTTGGATTTCAAAGATTCCATTAATGTTGGTATTGTTAGTGCTTATTTTTTATTCTAGACAAGCAATGTGAGATTGTAGTATATTGGTTTGTCTCATGCTACTATACTGTAAGTGTAAAATATCAAATTTATCTGCAGTCATGGAACATCTACATTTAACATAGACAGAAACTTCTCTCCTACCTCTTCCTTTCAAAAAATCATGTTCCCAACAGTCCTTGGCAGGTTACTTCATCTCAAAATTTTATATTATGCTTCAATCTAAGTTTTGAGAAAATGTTTTTTTCTTATTTTTAGTAAATAATTGTCTGATTACCTGATCAGGTAATTTAAATATTTCCTTGACTCCAAAAGATATTTTTAAATAATTTTTTTTTTTATTTCATTTAACTTCAATTTTTGAAATTGTTAGAATGAGATATATAAGATTAAAATTTTTCCTGATGTAGAGATTTTAGAATTATTGTCTCAAAATTTTGAACAAGTTAAATTTCTAGGACTTAAACTTGAATGACTACCTATAAAACTTTTAATTTGTTTTCCTCACAGTGTTATTTTAGATTTAATTGTTCCTGATCAGTCTGTAACAGGTCAGTTACAGTTTTAAGCTGTAGAACGTCTTATGAATAGGTATAAACTAAATAAACTTGATTATTCCTCATATAAATTACTAAATTATGTAAAACAACTTGAGTCTGATTTAAAAGGGACAATTTTTTTAAATTTATTTTTATTTTTTTGTTAACATGTTACAATGATTAATAACATATCATTTTATAAACACTAATAATAAAGAACAGACTGATCAATGTATAAATAGATAATACTTTAAAAGTAGGACTCCAGTTTTGTATTTAATCAGGTAAAGACATTTGTACTACTTTGTTTATTAACAAAATGAACCTCTGAACAAATTAATTCAAACTTAATCCATTATCTTTAATTCTTATTAATTAAAAAACATATAATAATATAACAGTAATAACAACATAATAATAAAATTATAAAACACCAAAATAATAAAATTATTTTTTATGGATAAATTGATAATTTTCTAAATTTTTGTAATTAAAAAAATACTAAAAATATATGAAGTAGTAAATACCTAAATTTATTTGCATATTTTTTTATTTTTTTAGATATTTGCATTGTGATATATTCTTACCTTTTTTATGCCTTAACAATTAAATTTTAGAGTACTAAATGTAAACATAAAAATCTTTACAGAAGGGGTTTTTTTATTAATGATTTAACCTTGATAATTATTAACTTATTATTAGATAACATCAATGTGAATGAATTTTTTTTTAATATCCATTATCTGATTATTATATAATATTATTAAGTAAACAAAGATTATATTTTGTAGAATAATATCGCACTTTTATCAAATTTTAGTGTGGATTTAGTTTTATTAATTTTTATCATCACTTTAGAATCTGTTAATAAAAATAAAAAATTATAAAAAAATGTATTTATAAAATTGTTTGGTATTTAAAAAAATAAGATGTCTGTTTGTATTTGAATGGTATATTAAATTTAAAGTATAAACTTTTACAACAACCAAATTTTATAATAAAAAATGTTTAATAATTTATTTTGTAATATTTCAAACATCCTTATGATTTCTCATTAGTGATTGGTGTTGCTGTCTTAAACTGGTGTCAGCTGATGTTATTGATATGTTATTTTTTTTTTTTTTATTATGAAGACATATAATTAAAAATATGGTCAAAAGGTGTACTGGATTTGAATTGTGTCTATTCATTTTAGGATATTATTGAGTATTTATATATTTAATAATGCTTGAGTGTAGTCATTTCTTGTGATTATGCAGAATATCAAGGTAGTTATTGCAATTTCAGCATTCATCTGTGGTAAATAACTAAATATTGACTCTATATTACTATAGAGAACTTTATAAGTATTCAGTGCATTTTGTTTGAAACTGTATTAAATTTATCCAGTGTAGAACAACATCGCAGTTGGACTACTCAGTTTATATAACTGGGGTATTGGGTTTGATAGCTGTATTCTGTGTTTTGCTTGTTGTTCTGAAGGCTACAAAATAAAGAATTTTAAATTTGTGATCTATTTTCTCTGAATTTTTGTTTGTTAATGTAATGTAGTTTTTATTTCATTTTCATTTTTATTGCAATTTACTTTTTGTAAGAGTGTATTAATTAATTTTTCTGTTATATCCATTTGTGTACTGTTAATGATGAATTTTACAGTGATGGGTTGTTTTATGTGATCTTCAAATGAAATGGATGAGTTCAGCGGTCTGTGGATCATAGTTTGAAAAACAGATAGATTATATATGAGGTTGGTTGTTTAAAGTGATGTGAATGTGACAGTAAGTATATTATGTGAAAGTATAATGATGTGAAAGTGAATGTGGTATTGAAAGTGTGTTTATACTGGTATTTTTTATAGTAAAGTAAAAGAATATATTTGTTTATTGTCTTGTATTTGGCTGTAAAGTTTAATTTCTGATGTATTTTTTTCACATATGTTAATAGTTTTTCACATTGTCTTGTGATGCCATGATACAATAAGGTGGTGTCATCAAGCATTTGTTTCAGTATATTATTTTTGAGAGTATTTGTTGTATGTGTTGTAGAAAGATTTCAACTAGAATGCTGGAAATAGGGGAATACATAGGAACACCTTCACAATGTATGTAATATTTCTTTTAGAATGTAAAATAATGTTTCATAATCATATTAAATATAGCGGTTTCTTAGATGGTTCTTCTAATACTTTGTGTATGTTTTTTTTTTTTAAGACTAGAAATGTGTCTCTGTTGTATATATTAGTCTATAGGTATCTTATATGAAACGATGCAAATGTTGCCTTATGGAGTATATTAATTTTATTATTTTTTTAGAGGTATGGGCTGTTTTTGTATGTATGACTATTTATTTTTATGTTTGTGTTTTCTGATGATGTAGTCCTATATCAGACAAGTTCATGAAAAAGGGTAATCTGGTAATTTATGTTAAAGTAGGGATGTATTAGGTTTTTATTTATTTATTTTTTGTTTGGAAATTCTTAAATCATTAACATTAAAGGTTAACATAGTATACCAGGTATTCAACTAGCATACAAAAAAATGTCAATATTTATGAAAATTTATTTATTTCATTTTGATAGATTACTTCAATTTAATAGTAATTGGAGGTGGATCAGCAGGATTAGCTTGTGCAAAAGAAGCTGCAAAACACAATAAATCTGTAATTGTACTTGATTACACTGTACCTTCTCCAAGGGGAACAAGTTGGGGAATAGGTGGAGCTTGTGTGAATGCTGGATGCATTCCAAAAAAGTTATTTCATCAAGCATCTCTTCTTAAAAAATATTTACATGTAAGTAATATATGGTTCTATTCTGTTGTGCTTAATCATTTATAACATCTTTAAAATGAATACTTTTGTAGTAATTTTAACAATAAATCAGTTTTTCCAATTGTAAAATTATCTAATCATCGAATAAGTAGTAAGGGAATGATTAATTCATAATTGGTTGAATGACCATTTATTTACATTATGATCTAACAGTAACTTCTTTAGGTTAGAATAAAAACGATATATCAAGCTTTAGAAAAACTCCCTCCTATCTAAACCCAGAAAAACTTAAGTGTATTATTAAACAAAAATTATAAAAGAAACAGAATAAATAACAATTACAGTTCAATAGCTGCTCTTGATCTGATCAGGTCAATAATCTCTGTGCAATTAAATTTTAATTTATAAAATAAGTGATAATATTTTTTTTTTTAACAATTTTATTTTACGGATGATTTTGTTCATTTGTAAAATATCAATGCTAGGGTGTTCTCTTTACAAATATATATATATATATTTTTTTAATCTAAGTTGGATAAAAAAAGATAATTGATGTTTTAAAATTTTACTTTGGAAGAAAATAACCATCAAAGCATGTATTTCTCAGATAAGATCTGATACTATGTTAGTAAACTAGTGAATGGGTGTAATATTTGTACATAGATATAAAAAACATGCATGTTATAGTTTTACAAAATTACTTTTGTATCCAAAGATTTTGATGGCAAGAATCTCAAGTAGTTGACAGATTAGCCAGCCTTCTTGTCCTTGCAACTTTGAGAAATATATCAATAATTATTGTAATGATGTTGGGCTCAATTCCACTTGACCTAAACTTTTTAACTTTAGGTAAGAATGGTTCTAACTGAATATTTTTTTCTGGGCTTTGGAGAGAAGCTCATATTAGTAATGAAAATTTCCACGATTCAAAATATTGTTATTCTATGAAACAACACTGTATTAAATATAAAATCTGATTATTATTATTACAATCATTCGACTATAATAATGGCTGAAGAACGACCCAAAACTAACTCAAGGAATCATTTAATTTTTTTATATGGATGATTCAAGTGTCAGTGAAATAACTGCTACAGAGATCTTTTGTAAATTGCACCCAAGATCCCTTAATTGCAATAAAAATAAAGATTAGTCTTAGTCTCAGGAAATATATCAAACCTATTGGCTGAGAGTAAAGAAGTGGTTAAGGCCTTTACTTAGACCAGTTTCATTATCTACTGATATAAAATTGCCATACTTTTAGAACTACCATCTAAAAGTACACTTTTAGAACTTCAGCCATTAATGATGTAGAATTACCAAGGATGTAGGAACACTTAGGAGACGAGGATAATAAGAAACTGACTTTCTAGCCAAGAATGTTGCAAATATTCAGTTTATTGTCCTGAACTAGCATGTGAGGTTAGTAAACCTTTGCTTGGACAGTAATTAAAATAATGGGTTTCAATAACCCAAGTAATGTAATACAAGTAGATATTGGTAAATTCTACTCTACTCTATAACAAAGATTTACAATTTTCTTATTAGGAATCTTATAAAAACTTCATTACTAAACTTCCTTACTAAGCCTAATTATACCAAGTACGACTTGATCTATCTATATAAACAATATATATTATTACACATTTCTTATTAAACGTAAGAAATGTGTTTTGTATAAATAAATAATTTAGAAATTTTACAGGATATGGAATTTTATGGATGGGAGATGAACAACAGTATTGATAAAATAAAAAATTCATGGAGTTCTTTAATTGAGAATGTTGGGAATTATATAAGTTCTTTAAGATGGAAAATACGCAGGGATTTAAATTTAATGTAAGTACTCATTCTGTAGATGATTTTAAAATTAATTAGAAAATATTTTCTGCTGTATTTCCTGTTAGTAAATAAATAAAAATTTTATTTTAGGTTGATATGTAATTATATCTTAATGTATCATGTCAATGTGATAGTTGCTTCCTCCAAACAAATACTGCATAAGTATTTGCCTAGGATGACCGAGGAAAACATTGATCAACCAGCATTACAGAATACTAATATAAAAACAGAAATGATTTTAGTTCATATTAATATACAAATCATAATTATATGTAATTGACAGTGATGCAAACTATAAGAAAAAAAAAATAAGATCAGTAAAAATAAAGTTACAATTTAAAAGGTATTACTTGAAACTGTTTGACATCATATTTAAGAACTTATTAAACAAGGTTGTGAAAATGTATATTTATTTTGTTATTGTAAATCATCCTAAAAATGTGAATTGTCAATGCGGGGATATGTGCTATATTTGGAAAAGAATCTTCCTCTTGGAGTAATTCTCCATTCATTTTTTAACACCATGAACAAAAAGATACTTATCTGCTGTGCATATAACCAGGAGTGTAAGAAGGGATCTTTTAATATTTTATTTTATTACTGTTCTCATTATTGGCAAATTTACTCAGAAAAAATATAGGTTTACCTGTACCATTTCATACATAAGTTTTGTAATAACTTTATTTTCTATTTCTCCACTTATCAGTTCTAGACAGTGTAGATTGAAGTATATATGTTGCTAGTAATAAACAATAATTGTTAAAACAATAAATAAAACTTTCAAAAAAGCAGTGGTTTTGCTGATCTAAAAGTTTAAAAGCACTCTTCTTAGCAGAAAATGGCTATGCTTATAAATGCGCAACTTCTATCTCAACAAAGTTATACTTAATTAGTTTAAAAAATAGTAAATTTTAATTCTTTTATTATTATTTGTTTGTAAAATTTTACATTTTCTGTACAATTTGGAAATTATGAATTATTTGACTATTTTTTTTAATAAAAAATTCTATTTCTTTGTTCAAATATTCATAATAAAATATTTTATTCTTTTAATGTAACCTAGAAAGTTAATTCTAATACAGTCCACTAAAATACATCAACATTGTTCAAATTATTTGTTAATGAAAGTTTAAAAAAAACTTTATAAAGATTGTTATTTGTTTATATATTGATTGGAACTACGATTGAATGTACAGAATGTAAAATTAATGTTTAACTACCTCTCAAGTACTGTTTTATTACGTATTTTATTATTTTGTTTGCATATGGTGGGCTGGAATAAAAAATAAATTTTTTTATGTAATTAATGAGGTATTATATTGCCATAAAATTATTAATCTATTAATATAGATTCAATTCTGAAGGTGAGTATCTACTCACTACCTAATGCAGGAAATTAAATATTCTTCAATACTAAAACTAAAAAATAAAAGAATGTATTTGAATATACTCAAAACAAAAAAAAAACATAAGATTTCAAATAAAACCTTATACTTCAAATTAATCCAGAATAGTTAAATTTGCTTTTTAATTTTAAGTGATAGATAATTAACTTGACAGATTAAACATCACTTTCATAAAATTAATGATGAAAGTAAAATGAAGCTTGGGTAAAATGAATCTGGTTATCCAGACTCATGATAATATATGTAAACGTTATTAATAAAAAACCCATGAAGTGAGAGTTCAGTAGGTAACTCACATTTTGAGTTACCAATCATTTTCTTACAGAATGAGTATCACATAGAATTTGTATGCAATTACAGTATGGTATTTTAATTTTTTATAGTGCCTGAAACTGAGCTGAGATCCCACAGCTGCAAAAGTATGTTGTAAGTTACACTGTTTTGTAGGCAACTACTTGCACTTAAATGGATTTGTATTTATCCCATGTCATTTTTTATTTTTAGTTTCAAAAACACTCGTGTGAATGTGTGGTTTTATTTAAGTAGTACATAGTTTGTGTTCATCAACTGCTCTAAATGGTATTTCAGAAATCAGATTCAGTTCATAATTTAGAGATAATGTTAAGCTTATTTAATAGTTAAATTTTATTTTTTATTTTTAGGAATATAAAATTGTTACAAGCAATTGGTACATTTATAGATCATAACACAGTGAATGCCATGATAATCTCTGGTAAATCAGAATTTAATCAAAAGCTTAAATTTAAAAATGTAACGATTAGAGGAGAAAATATTCTGATTGCTGTTGGTACTCGCCCTACATTCCCAAAGAAGCCAGTGGGAATAAGTAAATATTGTATTACTAGTGATGATCTATTTTATTTAGAACAACCACCAGGAAAGACTGCTGTTATAGGAGCTGGATGTATCCTTTTAAAATCTAATTTTATTGATATAAGGTTTATTTATTACAATTTGCAAATGAGGGAATAATTTTCTAATTGATCTATTTACTTAAGTTTTATTAATTAGTATCTTTGTGAATCAATTTATCTCTCAGATATAAACCAGTATGAACTCTGCTCCTGAAATTGGATTACTGTTGATTGTTAATCAAAATATGTTAGAGTTATTACTAATTTTGTAATGCACATCTGTCTAGTTAACGATGCAATCATAATTTTAATAATGTACATTTCTTAGATAAAAAGAAACAGGCTACAGCTATATAACTCTTGACCAAGAACAACTCTCATCTGTTGCCAAGGCTTTGTTGCACAGGCAGATCAAATCAATCTACAGTAGCATGCAAATTAATCCAAACACAGGGAATCTTTTGGTTATTTCTATGTTGTGGCTACACTGCTTGATCATACCCGTTCATTAAGTTGTCTGTGTTATATGAGGTTATTATTTAGTAATTTTCATGTTATAAATAGTGTTTTCTGAAAGTTAATTTCATTTTTTATTACAAAATTATATTTTCATTTATTGTTCATTTATTTTTATTTACTTGTGTTGTTCTGTGTGTTGAATAAATAATAAACGTAACTCCAAAATAGCCTTCAAAAATTATTTCTTTTTCTTTCTCTTTGTGAACAAGTATAACACAACGACAAATAGCGTCTGAGTGTGATGTTGGACTACAGACAGGAATGCTATTTTAAAACAATTTAAGAAACTGGTTCATCTTCACCTCAATGGTTGTAAAAGAAAAGCTGTATCATAGAATCGGTTATTAATCATAAAAAATAAATTTGATCCAAAATTATGTGCTGTGGACTTAAATCAAGAACTATCACCCACTGAAACAGAACAAATCTGAACAAATCAACAAACAAATCAGAAAAAAACTGAAGCAAACACAACATCTGTTAGATGCCCACTTCTTGCAGCTGGACAGAAAGTTTCCAGCCAACCTAAAAGCACATTCTAATACCAGCAATGTGCAAAAAAAAGACTCTTGTGGGCCAAAGTACATGCTAATTTGACCAATGAAGACTGGAAAATGTGATTTTCCTGACAAACTACATTTTGATGTTAGGAGCAAAGAGTTCCTTACACTAGAAAAGCATCAAATGAAAATACATTACCAGCTCATATCATTAACAATCAGTTAAACAAACCCAGAAAAGATTTCAAGGTTATTTTACATTTCAAGGCCTTTGTTCATTACTTCCAGTAGATGGTATGTTGAAAAGTGATGGATATATCAAGATTTTGAAGGAAGGATTCTGATACAACTTCAAAACAAATTACCACAAGGCAACAGAATATTTCAGCAAAAACTGGCACCATGCCATACTGCCAAAAAAGTGAAAAAATGTTTCATAGAACAAAACATTAAAGCCCTCCTATAGCCAGGCAACTCCATAGACTTAAACCCAATTGAAAATATTTGGGCAGTAGTTAAACAAGACTCTCAAAAATGAATTATACCACAAAAGTTGATCTCATTAAAGCAACAATATCAGAATGGTTTCATGATAAAGAAATAGAAAAACTGTGTAATACACTTCCTAAATCGATGCCAAATCATCTACATGAAGTGTTTGAGAGATATTCACAAATTGTACAGGTGCCAGTATGATTCTTTTTCTAAATAAAGTTATTTTTTATTAAATAATATCCATGTATCAGATTAATTTGGACGATACTGTACAATCTGATCATCATATATATTTATAATTGTTTCTTTGTTAAATTTTCAAATTTATTTTGTTGTAACATAGAAGATATATTAAATGGAAATAATAAAACTTCAAATAGCAAAAAGGAAACTTATGCATTTTCTACAAGTGGATTAGCCTAGAAGATCCTATTAGTTTATCATTATATTACAGATTTCAAAGAAGATTATTGTATTTTTACTTACCCACTGGGTATAAAGGTCTTGCAAAGAGCTAATCATTGTGTTTTGTCTTTTGCTTTTTCCTGAACATAGATCCAAGTTAATCCTTTCTACTTATCTTACCTTGCTCTGGCATTCATTTTGACCTCCACAAAAAAAACTCCCTCCATTCTCATTTCCTAAACTATCTTTGGTTACCTTCATCACTAATCTTGCTGAATATCCAAGTCAACTTCAGTGCTGAAAAACATTTTTTTCTTGAAATTATTTTTTATTCATTCCATTACCTGATGCTTGGAATTTGTCTTTTCCCATTCATGCCCAAAATTCACAACTGAATAATAAATGAGGACAAATGAGTTTAAAGACACAATTAGATTAAAATAGCTTTTTCTTTTTTTTTATTTACTCTTCTTTCTACAATTCCTCCATCAATTGCCCAGAAGAATCTGCTAGCAGCCAAGAAATGACAGGTTTTTAATTTTTTATTACAACATTGAACATGCATCTAGATGTATTTTAATAAGAAAAATTGCCGGCCTCCGTAGCCGAGTGGTAGCGTCTCGGCTTTTCATCCGGAAGGTCCCGGGTTCGAATCCCGGTCA
>JAAAKQ030117459.1:0-13880 GCA_010016005.3 Zanna intricata
TTTTACTGCATGTCGCTTTGTTTTTAATACGCACCTTATTGAAATCGGAAAGTTCAATATGACTCACCCTGTATATTTCTTGAACGACTTTTAATCAAATCATCCGATATTACTGGTAGATCCCCAATGATACATTCATAATTTTGTACCAAAGACGGTTTCTTAATTTTACCAGATGATGTAGTCTTGTCTGTAGCGATGGCCATTTGTCTTGTGAAGTATTAAGAGAGGAGTTTGGTTTTAATCAGCATTTAAAGGAGTATGCTAGAGGTTGAAGAATAGATGTCATTCCACCTGGTCACACTTTCCCATCAATCAGTCTTCGTCTTTCATCATTGGTCGTATGACTCCTAAAACTGTACCTTATGAAAATAAAAATTTGAAAATTATTTATGAAAATTAAAATTTTCCCTGTTAAAATAACAATAGTAGATAATTACTATTTCATAAGGTAGACAATCATTTCTACCATGAAATACACTTCATCCTCAAGCAATAACTTAGCAAGCACAAAAATATCACCGATCATATTTTCTAACAAAACGATGATTTTTTTTTTTTACATACTATAGTAACTTTATTCAACTTTCAGAAATATGAAAGAAAAAGTTATTAATGCTATGAACACTAATAACATTTCCGTTTCCTATTGTCTAAAGTATTTTAACTTGAGTAGAGAAATCTATGCTTTTTTGACGTAAATTTTCATATCTTCGTGAAAATACAAAAATTTTAATATACAGTGTAACGTGATTACAAAAACAAAATAACAACCACAAAATCGACGTTACTTGATGGCGTGGTAACAATTATTGAAATCCCATAGTTTGGTTCATTTCAGAGACCTTAAATTTGTGACTAGGAATATATATATATATTCCTAGTCTCTCTCTGTGTATATATGTATATATATACACAGGGTGATTCAGGAGGATAGGGCAATACTTTGACAACTCATTCTAGAGGCTAAAAATAAGAAAAAAAGTTCATATAAACATAGGTCCGAAAACGCTTCATTTTATCAAAAGCAGCATGCATTTTTTCAAGCAGCATTTTATCATTATCATAAAAAAAAACAGTAAGAATTCTTTCTTCATCCAGTTATTTACTACTGTACATAACGAAAAAGTTTTTTCAATCTGTTAAAATTTAATCTGTTTTGTTTTTAATAAGAGTCGACATGTTTAAAAATTTATTTGTTTTCTGTTGCCATTATTTACATCAATCTTCTTATAATTAAATTTTCCACAATTTATGTTTGAAAGATGTATGATTCATTGCCAATTTAACAACGTTATTGTACGTCAAAAGTAAAAAAATGTGTTTTTTGACCCTATTTTTGGCGTTTTACATGGGATATCTTAGAAACTAAGAGAGATACAGTTCTGGAATCTATTTTTTCAATTTCTCAGCTCAAAAACCATAAGAAACAATTGAATTTTCCCCCTTAATTGACCATCCCAGAATTTCAGAAAGCCTTAATTTACCCGGAGGAACTGAAACTCGGGCGAAATCTTTCACGCTGTATAACTCGCTAACGAAGCGTTTTCAGACCTATATTTATATGAACTCTTTTCTTATTTTTAGCCTCTAGAATGAGTTGTCAAAGTATTACTCTATCCTCCTGAATCAACCTGTATATATTTTATATATATTTAAATGAAACAATAGGTACATTGCTTTCTTATGTATAGCAGTCTAACTACTAATGTTGATACTGTATCAGCAGACTGATAGTGTTGCTAACCAGAAAATAGTATACATATTTTTTTTCATGATTTAAAAAGTATCGGTATTTAAAAATTTTAAACTATGACGTGGACAAAAAATAGATATTAGTTGTATGAATTATGTTGGTTCCATAATTTCATACGGTTATGAGAATTTCATTATTAGAGTTGAATTTCATTTGATGCTGATTAAACAATTTACATGAAATAACTGGAATAAAATGAAACAATTTTTTATTTGCACGAATGATTAAAGAATTAAAAAATTCTGTTCGATTTAAATTCCAGTAGAAATTATAATCATTTCCTACTATGATTAATTTGATTAAAATACAAAGAATACAACCCGGTTTTATCTTGTACATCGAGACAGGATAAAGGGTGAAGGCGGGAGCACAACGCTGACGGACCGCTCAAGTTTCTTGCTTAATTAGCCTAGTGACGTAATAAATAACAAGCAGTGACGTCATTTTTCACGGCCTTATTAATATCTTCTCCACACTCATTACCAGTTCTCTTCATTAGCTGCACATCCACTGTCACCCTGCTTAATTTGAAAAATGTCTTAACTCAGTCACTTTTCTTTGTCTTTTTTTTTTTCAAAAAGGCAAACAACCGGTTGAAAATTAGACGATATTTTACAAACCGATCATCCTTTTACTACAATTTGGAACTAATGGTACTAATGGTAATATGGTAACTATGTAATATTTAATGCCCAAAATTATTATTTTTTATCGGAGTACAACAAATTAAATTTACTCAATCTATATACTCAAAAAACATGGTCGTAAACATAAGAAGAGATAGAAAAACAGATTGGCTGAGAGATCCTTGTTCATAAGGGATCATTGTTATATTATGCCTACATATATTCGTTATTGATCACACTAGACGCCATCAGCCAAGAGGCGATCATCTAGGAAGGCTGTATGTTTTTTAGCGGAGAAGGAAAGTTGTGTGTATCTGAAAATCTAGCAAGTACGCGTATGTATATATATCGGATTGTGGCATTGTAAATCCAGAACGATGCACCGATTTTCAAGAAATAGGGAACAAAGATATCATTTTTACAAAGGAAATGATGTATCATTTGCGTATTAAATTTACTGTATGGTTATTTAAAAATAAAACAAATTACTGGACCTGATTCTTGTATAGATATTAAATAAAATTGTTAATAATACATGTTACCGTAGCAGTATTGTGTGTAGAGGATGATATAATTAAACAAATAAATATATGTATATATGACCCACTATAAGAGTTTAGTAGTGGTAAAATTCGTCATCGCAAAGTCAGTTGTTTTTTAACAGCTGATTTTCGAAGTTTAACGTTCTGAGATTCGAATCCTTGTAAAAATTAGTTGCTTTTATACGAATTTAAATACTAAGACAATACATACCGATGTACTTCGATGATTGAAGTACAATTAACTATACAACTCAGGTATAGTCGGCTGAGTCTACAAGACTATATCTCATTTACAGATCATACATATCATCCTCATTTCATTGGGTATAGCGGTGGTTGATTATTGTTTACTAGCTGAACAGATTGCAACAAACACATAAGAAAAAAAAGAAAGAAAAAAAAAATATATATATATATATAGCCTCTTCAAGAAAAGTATTTTTCAAAAATACTTTTATCGCTGTTAAAACTCTAAAAACCGTTGATTTCAATTCAACAAATTGAAAAAAAAATTGAAAATGTTTTATTTTAATAATAAACTAAACTTTTTTCTCTGTCATGTAAAACACAGGTGAAAAAGTTTCTAAGTACTGAGTTATGTAGTATTCCTTAACACCCTGAAGCCATCAGAAATCATAAGGAAGAGTAAACAAAGTGTACATTTATAATAAATTTTACTCTTTCTTTAATTGAGTGAAAGTTGAACCTTTTCTAAGATTCAAATCCTATTAAAGACAGTAAATTTTATACGGATTTGAATACTAGATCGTGGATACCGGTGTACTTTGGTGGTTAGGTTTCAATTAACCACAAATTTCAGTAATAGTCGAACTGAGAACAAGACTACACTTCATGTACATTTATACATATCATTTTCATTTATCCTCTGAAGTAATATCTTACAAAGAAAGAAAGGGTTGTAAGCATATACATATCTTCTGTCTTAAGAATTATTGCAATAACCAAAAAATTCATCGAAAAATATTACAGAAAAACTTGTTCAAAAGTTTATGAAATTATTCTGGTAAGGGAATAACTGTCTTTTCGTGAAGGGAACAGACCTCAAAGTAGTTTTTTAAAGTCTCATTTTTAGAAGGTCTCAAGTCACTTTAAACCGTGCTAGCCGTCCTGCTAGGACGGCTCCTGCTCGCCGTCCTATCTATCAAGGGATAGATACGATAGGAACGGCTCCTACTAGCCGTCCCTCTATCAAGGGAGGCTTGATAGCTAAATAGGCTTGATAGCCTATTTAGCTATCAAGGGTGCCTCCCTTGATAGAGATAGAGGAGACATGTCTCCTCTGTCTCTGCGCCTAGCCTTGAATGTCGAGCGTCATGCAGCCTCTGGTACTGCGTCGCAACATTGATATCGTTAGAACATTTCAGAGGACAGGCATATTAGTTCGTCCTTAATCCAATCTCGATAAGAGACCCAGTACCATCATGTTGTTATAGAGCATAGGGGAGTTCTTTCTCCTTATTACTGCTGTATTGGCAGTGAGTAGAACACCAGAATGATTGGATACTAGGCGGGATCCAAACCATATCCATCGGCAGTAGGTAAACTGCATTCCAGAAATTATCTACAGATGTTTGTTGACAGTGCAGCCCTACTGTAAGAAGCAGAACTTCATGTAGTAACCAGCCGAGAGTACCACAGAAGGTCTTTCGTTTTCCAGTTGTCGCGCGCGATAAACCGTAAATCTAGTGCTGAGAAGAACTCAAAGTAGGATTCATCGGTATCAGGTAGTGAGGAGATCACAAGTTTGCGCAAAGTCTGATCGATGCAAGCCATTCGAAAGCCGAGTTCGAAAAAGTACGAACAGTGAAGTGCAGTTCCAATAGTAGGACGACATCAACGATTCGGCAGCTATCGGCGGCGATTCGGTAGCAATTGTTATTTTGGTGTTTACCTTCGTAAGAAAGGCTAACGAATTTCCTATCTGCTGAAAAAAAAATTCAGTGATGGATGTAAGCTGCTCTAGCTTGCCCTCAGCAACGCTATGAACGTCGTGATCAACGGCCGCAGCATACAACCGTGAACGAGCATTAGGATAAGCGTCAGAAATCGTAGACAGATTGTCAGAAATCGTCTTGCTTAATGACGGGACATTTGCATCACCCAAGTATTGGGACGTCGTCCAAATGTTTGTAGCCCCGAGAGGAGTGCAGATTTCACAGTAAGTTAAAACCTTTTACTTTTGCTTTCTCTCTAACTTTTCCTAGTAAACCTTCAACCACTGTAGTTAGCCGGATTGCCAGCTTGGCAGAACGCACAAGCAGCTGAGGTGCTTCTCTCTTTTGGACGATCAGCAGTCCTCTGGCTCTCTGCGATTTTACGCATGGGAAAGGTTGAATACAATTATTTTTCGTGTGACCATATCGTTGGCAGAGCATACATTGGACTATTCCAGGAGACCTTCTCGCTCAAATTATGATTCCTGCCGAAGTGGGATTTGACAGGAATTTTTGGCTTCGAAGCCGAATATGAAAAAGTTTCATATTTAGTTGAGTTTAAAGTTTTAGTTATAAAGCTTTAATAGAGTTTCTAACTAGTAGAAACTCTACTAGTTTGGTTTCTAATCATGCCAAACTTATAGAAATGATGTAAATTCTACTAGTGGAAAAGTATGAAATTTTTTATTAAATTCAAGTGTAAAATAAATACCTAATTGAACATTTCTGTGTAATTTTTTAATGGACTGTTCTGGAACAGAATTAATAATGCGTTAATATATTTCGGTAAGTATGTTGTATTTTAAATAATGCATTAAATTATAAATTGGTCATTTATATTAGTAGTTTACAATGTAACAAAAAGACAACTCATATCTAATGCTGGTTACGTACATTTTACATAAATTTAATAGTTTTATTAATAGTCATATAAATTACAATAGTTTATCAATTCAGATATAAAAATGGTAATAGGTAATAGAAAAACGAATTTTATTAACCCTCACTTCTCAATGCAAGCTGTCCGATTGGCTCACGTAAAATGGCTCGAAAAGTTATTTTTACCACTGGCCAATTTCGTAAGTAATATTTTTTGTGCTTGATCAAAAAAACCTCACCTAGTGCGATTTCAAAGTTTCACACAAGTATTAGAGTATCCATTTCATGTAACATAAGTAAGTAAATAAATCGTTTATTTACATTATGAACTTGTAGATCACGCCATAAATGGTTAATATACCACTCGATGGGAAAAAAAGAAACAACCCCAGAGCATTTGCTCGGATGGATAAAGAGAAACCGTGGTGAAACTTGATCAAGGCAGCATCACAAAAAATATACAATTGTAAAATAAAAAATAGAATTAAGTCGTTAAAAATAATAAAATATAAACACACGAAATAGTAATAAGATAAATGCAGGAAAGCGATGAAAGCAAAAAATAACTATAAAATAAATCACAGTTTTTATTGCGTTAATGAAAATGTTCTGAGCATATATTTATGAGGTCGTTCAATTGGGTTCAGAAAATAAAAACTTTTTAATTTTTAATAAATCTTATTTTTAAATTCATCGTCGAAGTATTTGTTTCGGGTAAAGGACATTTTAAAATTGTATTTTAAATAAATTGATGAAAAGAGTTTTACATAATTTGGTCATTTATTTTAAATTTAAGAAATGAAAACAGTTATGCTGTCTGGTTTGATAGATGTGAATTCTTTTTTATGATAAAGTGGCTATTCCTTTTAGCAAATATTCATTCAAAATTAGCAACATTCATAAATATAAACAAAGTAATAAGTGAATTTTTTAATTCTCTAAGTATCATAAATATAAGTCTGCAAGATTCATAATTATGGGCACTGGTGTTTATGCTTATGACAATCTTAGAGTTTTATTACCGCGCTTCAAAGTAAATCGGTACAGTTTGATTTTCTTGCAAACAAAATCAATTTAATCATCCAATAAAGCACAAAAATTATATTTAGCTTCATAAACTACAGAAATATTATTATTTTCATTTATGGAGATTCAAACAATGCGATTAATGTCTAACTAAGAAGCAAACGGTTATAATCCATTCTGGTAAAAATATATTGAGCTGATAATCCAAAAACTAAATTCTTAGGAATTTAGTTTATAAGTAATTTAGTTTATTAGTTACTTTTAGGAATTTAAAAATGAATGGTTCATGACTTTGAGGCAGATCATTAATAAACAATGATAAAATTAGGGGACCGAAGACATTTCAAACTTTGGCCTCCATCTGGTATATCTTTAAGTAAGGATTGTACAATTTACAAGCGTATTCTCATAAAAAGATGATTTTAAACTACTGTTTACGATTGATATGACTAACCAGTTAGTTGTAAATAGCTCCTTTCATATCGTAACTATTAATTTTTTTCAACAACAAATGAAACTAAATCAAATACTTTACAGAGATTGCAAAAATGGATTTTAATATTTTCTAAAAAAAGAAAAAAATGGGAAATGGCAGTACAAGTAAACAATTTTTTCCTAAAACCATTCTGAAAGTTTATTAATAAGGTACGTTTCAAGAAAAGTTAAAAGTCGATTTTTAATTTTTTTTTTTAGTTAATTTAGAAAAAAAAGGATAATAAAAAACCTGGCCTATAATTTCGTAAATTAAGTAAGAAATCTTCTTGAGGAGGAAAATAACCACAAAAATCTTAAGGCATTTAGGAAATAATCCATTAAATCTATTATATAGAACTAGAGGGATGACTGAATGAATTGTAGTGTGTGTGAAAAATCCATGCCTGACCGGGACCTCGGATGAAAGGCCGAGACGCTACCACTCGCGCCACGGAGGCCAGCTATTTTTCTCGTCTTTTTTTTTAACCTCCGGAACCACAGTTAAGTATTACATCAGAGGATGAAGATGAATGATGTGTAGCGTGTGTGAAAATGCCATGCCTGACCGGGATTCGAACCCAGGACAGGAAATAAAACTACTAATTCATCAACAAAGCCATTCAAGTTGATTGGTTATTTTTTAGATGGATCAATAATGTTATTTGAAATACTGGTAAATAATTTATTAAATTCTTCTGCTATCTGGATAGGAGTGACGTAAAGGAAGTCGAGTCATTTTGTATTTTGAGGAAAGCATCTGATCTGTTTTTTCCATTTTTCATAACCGCTCTCATAGTATTAGATTTATCGTTTTAATTAAATATTTATACTTTACTCTTTTTGTATTACGAATAACTTCCGAGTATCTTAAATTTGTGTAATTTTTCAAAGATGTTTAGAAGTTATCACAAATTATACTTAAACATTTGATGAAGCTTTTACAATTTCATTAAAAATGCGCCTGTTTTAATATTTTATTAAAGGTAAAGTAGAAAGAAGATCTTTAGAAAATATTAAGAAATTTGTTGAATTTTTTCAAACTAATTTTTTTGTTATTTTTCTAAACGGTTTCTGCCAATAAGGCTCTTAAATGTTTAATTGAATCTTTATTGACCATCCTTTTCAAAAAATAAAAGTAACCGATATCTCACGGTACGTTTTCAGTAATAATCTGATGTGGACATTACAAGACTTCTTTGTGCGCCTATTAAATTCAAATACATATTTTTTTTAAATGCAAAGTACAAAAAAATTTTATTTCATTAATAACTTCTAATATTTTTTCATAAAGAAAATTTTTTTATCAGAACTATTTTTTCATATAAGAGATGAAGTCTGATTCGAATCGATGTGTATCCTTGTAAGATCCAAATATTTCATTAATTAAAATTTTATTTGGCTATAACTCTAGAACAATAAAAATAAGTACCACTTATGATATATCGTTGAAAAGCTCTCAATGAGTGTTTTTATTACTACACCATAGAAAAAGTGCAAAATCAAATTTTTTTTAATTTTTGGCTTTTTTTTTTTTGACACTTTTGGTTAAGTCGATTTTAATCAAAAGGGAAGATGCACAACTAGATATTACAACAATCCTAAATCCAAAATTTTTACATCCTACGGCTAATTGTTTTTGAGTTATGAGAGATACATACGTACGTACAAACGTCACGCCAAAACTAGTTAAAATGGATTCAGGGATGGTAAAAATAGATATTTCCGTTGAAATCTGAAAACCGAAATTTTTTCGCGATCACAATATTTCCTTTACTTCGTACAAGGAAATAAAAAAATTATGCTATTGTGATTTTTCTGTTATGAGCTAAATACACACGAACGTATGAACAATTATTTCTAAATAAATAATTTTTAATTTTGTCAGTGCTGTTGGCTAGCCGGTTGATGAAATAAGCAAAAGATATTCTCATCGAGACATCCATTTTCCTAAAAGTGTGTAGTGACTCGAGGATTTTTTCTGATTATTTTACTATTAAATTTATACGAAAAATAATTCCAAATCTGACAGTAATCAGCGTGGAATAATAATTACTGATATTACTTACAACATGTCATTTAATCAACAATAATTCAACTGAAGCGACTAATTATATGGAGCGTAGCTATCATCACACTGTAAAATTTCAGGTGGTGGGTAACCAGTTTCAAAAACAAATGATTGGTGATACTGTTTTCTCATTAAAACAAAGATTAAAATAGATACGTACGTAACCCGTTTTTTCCTCAATTTTGTCAAATCAAGTTAAAAAAAAAACAAAAAACAATAGCCTTTATACCTATTTTGATTGAGAAAAGGACTTAGCATTTTCTCCTCATCCAGCCTCATTTACCAGTAGAAAAGTCCCCGATAAGAAATAAAAATTCGTGAACTGTTGCAGATCGTATGATCTTTATTTATTTTTTTTTTTTTAACCTCCGGAACCACCGTTAAGGTATATCTTCAGAGGATGAGATGAATGAGTTGTAGCGAGTGTGAAAACCGGGTTCGAATCCCGGTCATGCCTGACCGGGATTCGAACCCGAGACCTCCGGATGAAAAGCCGAGACGCTACCACTCGACCCACGGAGGCCGGCGTATGATCTTTAGTTTAATACTTAACATTTTTGTAAAATGTCTTTGTTTTCGTAAATATTTTCATATCAACGGAAGCGTTAGGAAGTATCCTCAATATTGTATTAAATTCAGGTGATAAGATTAAGTGCGTAAACCTTTTACTAATTTTTGGTCGAGTATCTTCTTCAATGAGAGATCACGAAAAAGAATCCATATAAACTACAAAAACAGAATTCTCCTCACGGTAACTATGATTCATAAAAAAAACTGTTCCACTTAAGTGAGTTGTGGATTAAAAAACTGTTAAAACACGCTACAGAGGAAATAACGTTTATTCAAGTAAAAGAGAATTGGTTATAGACTCTCTTCCAAAAAAAAAAGGCAAAAAGGCGTGTAGAAATTTATTATACAGACTAGATTAATCACACTAAAAATTTACTTTATTTTTTCTTATGTTTATGACATGTAGCCCGTGCATGATGCACTCAATTATAGTACTTAATGTATGTTGTATATGTGGATCAGATAATTAATCGGACAATAATTGTTATAGATTGAAATTCTTTGAATTTTTTACACATATATCGAGTGACGGGGAGATGATATAGATATTATATACGTTAATGTAAATCTTACCGGGAACCTAAAATTGGAAGAGTGAAAACGTTGCACTATTGAGTTTATAGAAGCTTATTTTGAATTTTCAGAATAGATTAACGTCAAAAGAAACGGGCGGACGATCATCTCATAGCTACTCATTTGTCGTACATTGCAAAGTTATTGCTCGAAACAAAAACTAAATAAATTTAGATTTCCCGGCCCAAGTAAGCTCTTACTATTTATTATTTGTGTGTATTATTTTATATTTATTATCTTATTTTTTTAACATTCACGGATTGTACGGCCTTTCGAACGAAGTACTTAGGTTGTGCAATTTACAGAGTTCTCGTAAAATTTTACTTTTTACTTCGTACTCTTCCTTGGACCGAGTTTGATAATAATTTGTTGTATATATTTAAATTATTTTTACATTCTCTGCCTTATCATTTTACTTGATCGGAAGAAACTTCTTTAAAGTTAGTTTTCCCATAAAAATAAATATAGTTCTGATTCCCTGTCTGAAGACAACAGAGGCTAGCGCAACGGTAATGCGGGGTGAAGCGTTTCAGTTTTAACTTAAATAAAACATTTTTTGAAAATTACATAGAACTAATTTTTCTTTTTGTTTTAAAACTCTTCCTTAAATATGAATAAGTAAAAAATTTTGAAAGAATAATTGTTTTAAATTACTTTGTTACGTAACCGTACGCGTACATACTTTTTCAAATATATATATATATACAGTATAAGTATTTTTACCTAAAATCAGCTTTAATAACTCAGTTGTTAAATATACTTCATGGTGTATGGTCATTCAGTATGTATAATCTTACTAGAGATGATTTTAATTTTAATCTGCGAGGAAATACGGTAGACACGTGGTGAAGAGACAAACGTTTACCCTGATTTGAGTTTGATTTTCATTTCAATTTTCATTGGGTTAATTTCCCAATGAGCTAGATTAAATTCTCAGAATTGTTCTACAAAACTTTGAAAGAATAGATATAGAAGTACTGACCGACAGACAAAAAACACTCACGAATCTATAAACCTAAATTACAAATTTCCAAAAATAATAATAAATAAAAATAAAGACTCTGTTTATAATCATAATGTCCTGAGAAGCCAATAATAGTATCAAAACATCAGTCGTATAAAAAAAAAGAAAGAAACGGCTTTACCGTTAACAGTGTTTACTGTCAATCATGGCATCAAAAATAATCGGTAATTGAGAGGTTATTGTTCTATGAACGACAGGTTGACAGCGTTATTGTACCAACTAATTTAAACTTACAATCTCAGTAAAATACAAAAATATAGACACGAACAGAAGGGCACAGATGATAGTACGTGAAAATACTAAACAGTGACAAATCGTCGCTTCAGTGAGTGTAAAAATATGAAACACGAGTAAATGTCACGCCTTGTTTATATCAATTTCGTCATAAAAAAAATTTTTTAAGGTGATAAGTGATAAATTACAAAAGGTCTGTATTTCTAAAGCGTAAAGAACATGAACATGAATAAGAACATTAACTGGTTTTAAAATTATTGGAATTAACTCCAAATCTAAAAAAAGCGAATTAAAAAAAAAATCACAGAAGGCTACCGCAACGATTTAATTTCATTCCGCGTGATTTTAATTTTAAACTGCTAGGAAATACGGTAAGCACGTGGTGTAATAAAAAAAAAATGGTTAATATGGCCGTACCAACTGTAAAAACTATATAATATAAACCATAATTCTTTTTCATAAAAAAAGAGTCGGCAATGTTGTCGACATTATTTTTTGAAAGTAATATATATGGTTACAAAAAATTTACTCGAATCGATTTTTTTGTAATACAGGTGCATAGACGTCTGAAAAATAGTATTTATGTGTATTGTCATACATTTCTAATGCTTGATCGCTAATTTCAAATAACAATATTCTGGGAGAGCTACAAAATGTAGTCTGATCGCACATAAATAATAGTTTTACGAAACATACGGTAAAAAAAGCTTGTTGTACTTTTTTTAATTTTAGTACGTTAAATAAAAAATAAGCCACAAATCACATGTCTTTTACTTTATTTCTCTATTTTTATTTCATATAATGTAAACAATGTGCATTGTTATATCTTTGTTTTAAGACAGTAGTTCAAAAAAAAAAAAAATGAATTCATTAATGGAGTGGAAAATTAAGTATACTTCAGCAGACAAAACTGGTGCTCCACGAAGGCAGCTTGGAGTCAAATAATAGTAGAGGGTTCTCTTCTTATTGATAAAAGCGAGGACAAAGAATAAACCGAAGTTGATGAATTTTAAAGGGTGAAGAGTTTTTTAGAGAGTTGTAAGTCGGTTGAGGGTTCAGGATAAGTTGGTTCGGGGCCGAGTGAGAGGAATATTGATTTTGACGCTGTTGTGTGGTTAACCGAACGGGTGGGCGGGTGGATTTGGGGTAGATGTATAGTTCGCTTGCTTGTTGTAGCCTTAAGCAAATGCCTTTTTAATCATCCAGTCAGAGAGGACAAAGAGAGTCCAAGTGAATGGAAAAATGGAGGGAAGTGCAATGATTTGGGAGCACACTAGCACACCCAGAAGACCGACTCAACTGATTGTGCAGATGGGCGCTATTCCATCCGGGACACCGCTCTCGCCGAGTAAATACATAATATACACACATACACTCGCACAATTCGACCTAGTCAATGAAGGATAGGCAGTGACATTAAATGTTTAATTAAGTGAGGATTCAATTACTAATTCTAATCAACCGTCGCCTGTCAACCGCTGTAAACAAGTGTTATTTGTTTGCAAACTACTTTTATTTCTAAAATAGAAATTTTCAAATTTCATTATTTTTTTAAATTTATTTAATTATAATCATTATAAGAGTAAACTTGAGTCATACATATTGTAAATAAGTTTTACAATACGGGTAGATTCGACTACCTAATTGATTGTAAAATTTCCGACAACATTAGAATGTATTTTACAGTTGACTTGAGTAAAAATATATATGCTCCAATAATGATCGTAGTCGTTAAGAGTATACCGGTTTAGGAGGTTAAAACTGTACATTTTTAAAGTTTTCAATACATTTAATTGTAGTATAATACGTTTAAAAAGTGTCAAATTCATACTTCTTTCTTCTTATGACGAAAGAAGATATTGCGGAAGGTAATATTTTTGTGTTGACACGTTGAGGAATTTTTTTTACTGATATTAAAACAATTTCTCGTAACTTCCCTTTTATATTTGTTCACCTATTACTTTAAGGATAAATAATAATTAAGATTATAATTATAATTGAAGGATAATTATAATTGGTTCCATATTTATAATTCGTACATTTCCACATTTCTAATTGTAATACTGAAACCTCTCGTTATCTGTTTAGCCTCCGGAACTACCGTAAGGTATTACTTCAGAGAATGAATGAGGATGATGTGTATGAATGTGAAT
>JAAAKQ030117503.1:0-13878 GCA_010016005.3 Zanna intricata
TGCCATGCCTGACCGGGATTCGAACCCGGGACCTCCGGATGAAAGGCCGAGACGCTACCACTCTCGCCACGGAGGCCGGCGAGTGATATTTAATAAATGTTTGTCTTTCTTTTGAACGTTTATTTTTTACCCTTGTATTTTCTTTGACTAGAAACTTCAACATGTTTGTT
Source organism: Zanna intricata (assembly GCA_010016005.3). Lineage (NCBI taxonomy): Eukaryota > Metazoa > Arthropoda > Insecta > Hemiptera > Fulgoridae > Zanna > Zanna intricata. Next base: position 171 of record JAAAKQ030117503.1, read on the forward strand.
TCTTCTACAGTTCATTTTAAATCCTTTCAAACTTCGTCAACTCATCGATCTTCTTAAGTTACTGTAAGGGGTCATAATCAGATTATATATATTTTGTACATTTCCTACTAATTTAGTCCAAATGAGGAATTCTATATTTTCAACCATTCTTTTTTTCTATTTCTTATGTATTCTTTTTATGAAAGTCTTCCTTTCTTGTATCTATTGATATGTAGGTTCTTCTGTATTTTCTAAGTTTACTCACAAAATAAAAAAACCCTATGACTTAAGATACACAATTCTCTTTCTTTGTATTCGCAAATATTTATTTCTTCTATTTTATTTTCATAAAATTACTTGCTAGTAATTCCCGGCAGCCAATTCAAGCCTTTAATTCTTGTACCCCTTTTAATTGTTTCATTTAGAAAAAATATATAGTCGGTAAATTTAAATATGTTTATATTTCCTCTTTTTATGGTTACAACAACACATAAATTTTTTTGTTTTCATTTTTATGAAAGTTTACTACAATTTTAACGACACCTGATTTTTTTCTTATATCCCCTTAGAAAAAAATTTCTATCACAATCTAAAAATTTAAAATTTGATTTTAAAATTCACTTAATGATAGTGTCAATATTATGCTTTCATAATTATCATGTTCTAATATATTAAGAGCTACTTTCCGGAAGTTGTTTATATAAATTTTCTCTTCCGGTAATTTTAATATCTATCCAAATTGAAAGTCCGTAATCTGCAATATGGCGTATATTATGCTGTTATTAATTTCCAAACTGCCTAAATCAAAATAAATGTATTTTGAGATATGAAATATGAAGAAACTCATGTTCTATTCCTTGTATTACTAGTAAAACTACACAATCAATAAACAACCTGTATTAAAGAAATATTTTATTTTCTGAACATTTTTTTTGCTTCTAAAACAAAATTTTTTGTTTTGATAAAAAAAATTAGAGGTAATTTTTTAAAAATTTTAATTACATTTTGTGAATTACACTACCTCCGTAGAGTGGTATTTCTTTTAATCTAATGATGGAATGTATATTTCGAAATGAATTATTAAAATATATGAATAATAATGAAACATTAAAACTGAAGAAAAATGAAATGGTAAAAATTTTTTATTTTCCAACGTGATTTTAATGTTAAAAACTGAAATATTTATGAAAATAAATATTTTCTTAGAAAGATATCCACCGATTGTGTTTAAATCAACTATCTATACCCGACAATAAAAATAAATCGTAGTAACATAATGTTCTTTAAACGTATAAAATATGAATATTAAAATTATGTGTATATGATGGGGGAGGGGGCTGGAGAAAAAATATAATACCTGGCAAATAAAATGAAAGAAACACAAAGAAATGTAGATACGTATAGAGACTATAACGTAGAAACGAATTGATGTGTGAAGATGAAACATAGCAATAAAGAAATAGTAGTGAGGTGAGAGCGAAACTCGGTTTGAAATTTCGCGTAAAAAGCAGGTAGACACTAGATAGAATATTATACAGAACGTAATATAGAAGAATATATATAAGGCGATGGGCCAGATGTGCAGTCTCTTCTGTAGTAAGGCGCTACCTAGCGAGCCACCTTGTCATTATCTTGCCGCCCGACATCACCACTACTTATTTTCATACCACCTTAAACACTCATTTATTATTATTAACATTATTATTATTATATTCTTTTCTTTTTTTTTTTTTTAATATAACAGCCTTTAAGTGAGCATTTATCTAACAAAAATAAAAGATTGCAATAGCTTTTGAACACTCTTTCATTCCACATTTCGCAAACGTAGGCAAAGGCTTCATCATTTTTTTCATTTTACATGGAATATTTTCCTAAATTCTAATATAGAAAACGATTCTATTAAGTTGGTGTTTTACAAGTTTCCAAAATTTTTTTTTTTTTTATTTATTTACTTTTCAATTCATCTTTAAATATTTCATACTATTTATTTTCTAATATTTCTGGTTTTATAATTTTCATTTTAGAATTTACCTTTTATTTTTCTAATAGTAAAAGTGAGGAGTATTGAACTTCTCGATTTTTATAATACTCGAATCCAACTGATGATTTAAAAGGATCTATTTGTATACCTTCAGTATATTATTATGGGTCTTAGTAAAATAAATTTAATTCTTTTTTCAACGGAAGATGGGTTGAAAAAATTTTAACGAAAATTCAAAAGGTTTGGATTTAAAAAAAATGTTTTTAACATTTTATTTTAAAAAATCCATCAGTAGTAGCTAAAAATAATAACATTGAAATGCATTTGAAAACACAGAAAATTCAAATAAGAGTTCATGTTTTTTGAAATATTATTTCTTTTATTAATAAATTTATTTTTATCAAATTTTGATTATTTCGACCTCTCTCTTTTTCTGTTTAGTCTCCGGAACTAACGTAAAGTATTACTTCAGAGAATGAATGAAGATGATATGTATGAATGTGAATGAAGTGTAGTCTTGTACACTCTCAGGTCGACCACTCCTGAGACGTGTGGTTAATTGAAGCCCAACCACCAAAAAACACGACATGCACGATCCAGTATTCAAATCCAACCTTTACCAGGCTTTGAACCTTAGAACTCTCGACTTCGATATCATTTGATTTGCGATAACGCGTTAATCACTGGACCAGCACGATGGGTTAAAGATCATTTTGAGCTGTTAATTAATAATATTCCAATTTTATCTAAAAAATATATCTTCAGGGCAGGAATATTTTTTAACTTTTCGCATGAGGTAAGGAGGAAAGGATACTTAAATTTTTAAACATTCAATAACCCTAAATATTATTTTGAGAAATATTTTTGTAAAAGAATCAGTCTATCATTTTTATCTCTTTAGATAAATTATTATTTCCTGTTCCTAATATGTACGTTCCGATTTGTTCAACTTGTGAAAAATACGTAAACTCATAATCCAATGAAAAGAGGATGATATTTCTGACATGTAAATGAATTGTTCTTGTCCCCAGTTGAACCCCAAACATCAAAGTATACCGATTTCCGCCAACTTACCTTTACTAGAATTTAATCTCAAAATCTTTGTCGTTAATCAGCTGTTAAACACCTGATTAACGACTATTTTATCACTAGACCAATCTAATGGGTTTTTCGTAACTTAAAGCTTCAGTATAAAGCTTCGTATTTTTCATATATTTCAGTGAGGAAAGAATATAAGTTTTTTTTTCAGCGGATGAAATGAATGACAATTTTTTTAGCATATGAATGCCATGCTGAACGGGATTCAAACCTGGGACCACCGGATGAAAAGGCCGAGACGCTACACTCGCACCACGGAAATGTATAGTTCAACAAAAATGTATTTCAGCAACATTATTGCCAGATTTTTAGTATACCATTCAATTTTTATTGATGTAAAACAAAAAATTATTCTTTAAACAATAATACTAATAATAAAAGTTATTAGTTTTTATACTTTGAAAATCATCTACAGATCAATAAAAATGGTATAGTATGGTAATTGGTATGGTATTAAACTTTTTTAATAAAAAAAAAAATTCTTTAATTTCATTATAATAAAATTAAATAAATAATACAAATTAAATTTAATTTTACTACTCAATCGTGTACACTTTGGTAATCTATGTGTTATTTTTTCCTACTGGGTTTAGGAACTATATTCTATAAGAATGAACTGTTTTTCGTAGAAAGGATTAGAATTAATCTGTTACCTCACATTGTATACTTCTGTATAGAATTGGAGTAAGAGCTTCACTAGTAGAAGTTTCTTTCTCAGAAAGTATGATATTTATCACTGAGCCTTTTATTGCTGTGAATAAAGTTGCTTGTAGGACTAAATTTCAGTGTTTCAGTGTGTTTGGGATGCTGATATGTAACAATATATTACGATCAGTGATGAATACGTAGGGAAACCAATTCTCTCCTCATTTTACATGGTAAATTTGTTATGGGATGATAACCACTGTTGAGAATGGGTAAGCTACTATCGAGACAGTCTAGCATCTCATGTAGAATATTTAATAACCATGTATTTCATGTAGATTATTTAATGTTTAATTATATAATATTTAACATTTATGGCATGTTATATATATTACATTACGTATTTAATCCTACATATAAAACTTAAGTGGTTAGAATGAATTTTAGAACTGATCTGAGACTCGATTTCCGGCAACGGTCTGATATTGTTTTATAACCAATAATTTCATTCATCTAATCTTCCTTATTGAAATATCTATAAATCTACATCCAAGGTCGTAGAATAACCATAAAAATAAATAATAAGTACTTTGAGGTAGTTAAATTGTTAGATGTAGTTTTTTCCTAGTTTATTTTTTAAAATTTAATATTATCAAGGATTGACAGTTTTATAGAAGTAGATTTATATCATAATTGACATTCTTATGTTATAAATCAGCAAATTTAATATAATAAATAATGAAAATAGTTCTAGATTTGGTTATAAGAAATCATTTTAAATATTTAAAGCAAAATATACAATAGCTAAAAGAATTTAGTAAATATTAAGTGAAAGGTAAACTATTTCTTTCGAATATAATAAGTTAAAAATACAAACAAAATAAATAACAAATTCTGCGATGAAATAAGTCAGTCGACATATTTGACAATAACTGATAATAAACATAACATAAAATTAAGATATATATATTATATTTGAAAGAAAAAAGAAACGGTGCTACAACTATAAATATCAGTCATAAATATAAAATTACTTATAAAATTATAAGAAATAAATCTAATAATAATAATATTTTCAAGGAAAAATTTTGTAAGAAATATTATTAGGTTAGATTAGGATGAACTTTCACTTGTCGGCCTCCGTGGCACGAGTGATAGCGTCTGGGGCCTTTCATTCGGAGGTCCCGGTTTCGAATCCCGGTTAGGCATGGCATATTCACATACATTACAACAAATCATTCATCTCATCTTCTGAAGCAATACTTAACGGTGGTCCGTAAAAAAAAAAGAAATGTTTAGCTTTCATTCGAAGTGGTTGCCTTTTTTGTACGCCTCTATAATAGCATTTGTTTTTTTGCGTTACCGTGTATGTTTTGTTTAGTTCAGTTTTGTTTCGTTATCTCATATATTTTGTTGTATTTATTTATTTTCGGTAAAGTAGAAGCTTTCGCTATCAGTTCGAGATGTTTCGCTATTGACGGGCGAGATTTTTAACTTTCAATACGAAAGTTGTATTTAAGTACATGAGGGATATGAATTAACTTATCAGACGGAGTGTACACTAAAATGGAAATCAAAGAGTGCTCCAAAACATGGACGGGCTCGCTCGAATGATTGAGATGTTGAAGGACGTTTTAGACGAGATTGGTACAGATCCTCAGTATAAGCAGCCCATTTGACCGGAAATGATGGAGAAAGCTACATAGACGCGTGTGAGATCTGAGCGGGCTGTGCTGCTTCAAGAAGTGGCCACGTAGATCCCAGGTGAGGGGTCTGAGGCCAGAATCAGATGCCTGATGGAGGAGGTGATCAGGGCGACTTACTTCATGCCCTTGAGGAAGCGATCTCTGATAAGCTCTTTTTGACTGATTCAACGGAGCTGGCCAAAGAAAACATTTTGTTCTTCTACACTAATGACGGATCCTAGGGAAATTGATAAGGTTTCTCATCAATCATCGCTACTGGACTTAGCGGTGGGTTTTGACCACTCTTAGCATCCTCCACCTTTTCTTCGGGCACCTTGGATTGGGAAACTGGTTAGTGATGGTGGTCTACAGGCAGGATAAGTGCTTCCCCTTAAGTCGAGCACCACTGTTTTATTTGATGATGCGGTTGAAATAGGGTGGACCGTTTACGTTATTGTCGTTAACGTAACGTTATTTCGTTAAGAGGGAGTACAGAATGGTTCAAAGCTTTATAAACGCCATTCCTGATTTGGTGATGGTGAATAGTGGGGTGTGTTTTTGCAAGTCTGCTGGACGGATCGGTTGCTAATTACGCCGGTAAGTGGAATACTTTTTTTTTAGTGGAATACTCAGAAGGGGTGGTTGTTAATTCCAGGAGTTCCTTGATGACAGGGAAACGAGTGAGCAGGTGCTGAAGAGTCGTCTTCCAGAGAAGAGGCAGGTGGGGCCGCTTACAGCAACCGCTGATGTGAAAGCGGCGGAGAGATCCTACGCGGACCTCCTGCGAACAGTGAAGGACAGAGTATCGTGTCGGGCGAGTCTAATGTCCTCTCGGCCCCTCAGGGTCAGGGAGAACACATTTGTTTTCGATTATGGGCCGAGGGAGGCGATGCTAAGCGGCTGGGCAGGAAGATTGCAGAGAAGGTGGATGGTGTTACGACGGTGTTGGGTGTTAGGGGAGGATGGCGGGTTCATGTCCACCACAAAATGTCTTAACAAGATGTCTTAACCAAAAAAGAGGAGTTCATGAGAAACCTTCATCGTGTTACTGACTCTATTACGATCGATATGCTTTCAATGAGACCTGTCTACGGGGACACTCAGATAGTGACGCTAGCTCTGCCACTCATCTTGGCGGATAGATTGCCGCAGGACGGCGGGTGCGGATTGGATGAGTGGCCTGCAGAATAATGCGACGGTTGCTGAAAGAGCAACGCTTCCGTTTTTGGGATACGGGTCACCGGGAGAAGCTGTTACTGGTCCTGATAGGACCGACCATGTTTTAACAGCAGGGAGGTTGGCCACGTCAAGTTGAATTGCACGAAGTACGCCCGCTGCACTTCCTGGAAAACCTCTGACCACGCTTTGGGGGTAGAGGTTGCATAAATGTGCACCGGAAGTGAGGTGTACTCCCTGTGGAACGTAGAATTATGGTAGCTTCGACACGGATAGCCTCGTCCAGGAGGGATGGGACCGACTTATCACCGAGTGGACGGGGACTCCTGACGGAGCCACGAGTGGATAAATCAAACCGTAATCCCCACCGGGTTCCTCACTAGAGTCAAGGCGTAAAGACTGGAGTCACAGGCGTAAAAACTAGAGGGGACTCTTCTGAGGCATGGCGACTTATCAAAAGACCGGGTCCCGGCTGACCTTGTTGGGACCTCGAGTTCTGCCGAGATAGTCTGAGGCGATTGGGCGATCGCACTCCTTGGTGATCGGCGAGTTTGGCTGTGAGGGGGTAAACAAAAAAAAAATATATATATATTATGAATAGTATACAAACTAATTTTAAACCATAATAACATTCATAGAATATAACTAAAAGTAGAAAAACAGAAGTTTATCTTAAATTAAGGGAATGAAAATAAATTTCATGTTCAACAAAATATAAAACTTCTTACACCGTAATATAAATTAAAAATGATTTCCTGTAATTAATTTTGAGATCAGCTATGAAAATAGCTACTAAGTAGTATTATATGTGTAATTTCTATAATGTGTCTCAATTACGATGATATTTGACAAAGGTTAAGCATGAATTGAAAATGAGCTATTGCTGTGTCTAGACATGATTAGGACCATGAGTTAGGGTGTTTTAATATCTGCTGATATTGTGATATTCAGTGAACTATGTTAAGTATATTTAATTATTGGCTTGTATGGTCTATGAATAGTAGATCGTTTGCATCAACATTACCAACGTTTGATAATGTTTTATTACTAATAATAGTAATTATAGCACTACTATAAAATATGATATGTTGTACATAATATCTTAATGTTTTGTATTAAGTGTATAACGGTATTACAAAAGAGTGCTTTAATAATATGCTATATAGTACGCTTTAAGGTAATTATTTCCAATTAATTAGTTTGCAACCAACAAAGAAGAAATTTTTTATATTAGGACAGATCACGCTGTGCAGATAACTAATAGATTTTGATTATCGCGGATGCTAGTAAGTTTGTTTACTGTACAATTAACTTAACTGAGATCTGTTGTAACATCCACTCTATTTATTGATAGATTCTTTAATAGTTATTATTGTTATTAATTTTATTAAAATTCTAAAAATAAGAAATAATAATTACTTTTTCTACTGCTGTTTGCAACTTACACAACGTTTTATACTGTTAATGTTTTATTATTATTTTAAAGAAAAAAACATCAGACAATATCTCTGAAATTATTATAAAAAGTGCACATTAAATACAAATAAAAAAGAAAAAAATTACTTTATTATAAATAAAATTTATAACATTATAAAAATCTGTATTATTTGAACAGGAATAATGAAGAGTCTCAGTTTCTACGGCGCATATTACTAGTATACGTATATAAAAACGTTCATATCTTTCTATTTTAAGGAATATAGATAAACATGAAAGAAAACGGTAACAAACCCTGAAAAAAAGACAAAAATCTATAAATAAATAGATATCGTTTAGTAAACTATCATCACTAGTTATATACGAATTAATAAAACTACAATATACATTTTTAAAAAAAGAAACAATGAAACATACAAAAATGTAAAAAATCAACTCAAGAAACGATGTAAAAAATGCCAAAATTTATAATATTAAAAAACTGGATTGTAGAAATAATAAAAAATAAACTAAATTAAATAATAAATAATATAATAAACTTAACTCCGGATATTGGAAAAGGTTCCGGATTTTGCGAAAAATTTTACTTTATTTTTCGTTTATTTTCAAGAAAATTCTAATGTTTTTGATTTAGAGACTATAAAAGCCATTATCATGATCATTTCAAATTAAAAAAGATATTTTTATTTAATTATATTTTTTTCAGATAAAAAAAAATAGTAAATTTTATTTTTTAGCCATGGACTATTTGTTTCTCACAAAATTTAAATTTAGTATTTAGCGTGTAAATTGGTCTGTAGAAAAAGTGGAACTGTATATGATTTAATCCTCTTTATCAAAAAGTAGTGTCGCGATTAAAATAACTGAACATATATTTTAAACATTTCGCTTAAAATATGCAGTAACTTATTTGGTATAAAACAAAAATAATAATAATTTAAATAAATGTAAAATAATATTTAATTTATTAAATTTTTATTCAAGTTATAATATCGTGTTTACAAAAATTTAATGAAACGAAAGTCTAGCAATAATCGCCATACAAAAAAAAAGACAGTTGTATAATTTAAAATTTAATTTGTGCTGTTGAGCATAAAAAAAATAAGTCATTTAGATTTTATGTAAGTGTAAAACTGTAACTTTATACAATATATGTAATTCAGTGATCTATACTCGCGTGTTCTGGTTTGGTGTTGAACGCCTTTGTCAAACCAAGCATGCAAACTTTTTCAAATATAAAAAAAAAGTTTTTTTCTCTTTTTTTTATTCTACCAATTGTATTCCTGCTTTTTCACGATTTTATGAATTAATATTCCCATTTAATACACTGAATCATAATAATACTAATAATACTAATAATAATAATACTAATAATAATAAAAATTTAGTTATACGACAACAGACCAGGTACAATTTATATATTCGTAAATTTTATTAGTAACCGACATGTAACAAATAATTTACAGAATAATTTAATTCTTTTATTTTACATGTAACTTCTGAAATTTTGGAGTTCTTAGGCTTATTCTTATTACAAGATTATATATTGCTTTTTAATCTGAAAAAAATATTTAACTGAAGATTATGATAGAAGAAAATTTGCTGTTTTATTTAGTTGCTAAATTCGTAGGTAATTAAACAAATGTCCAACTATTCTTGTTTTATCACTTATATATCTATAATTAATGGATTAATAATTTTCCTCTTTCCTTTATAATCTACAATTCATTTGGATACTTCTATATGTATCACATAATTCCGGGAATGAGTGAGGACTCCTAGTCCTAATTCCTTTTCTTTTAGGATCTTACTTCGCATGTATATTTGTAAGCCGATTAAAACAAAATTGTAGAACAATAATGGGTGAAATTAACGTCCACTGCCTGATGGGAGAGTTTGAGCTTTCCAATCATTTCCTTGTAATGTAACTCCTCTGAGAGGAATAGATAATCCTTTTTCATTATCTTTTCCTTTTCCTTATTTTTTACGTTGGCTATCCTGAGGATATAATTCTAACCGTGTTAGATCAATTCTATAATTACGGGTAACAGTATATTCCGTAGTAATGTCCTTGGTTAGGTCTAGTGAAAGTGAACTGCCTTTGAACCGATCTGAAAATTGCGTTTTCTGTCCACAATAAACCATAATAACAAGAGTTCATAATGTGTAACAATAAGCTTGAAATTCCAAATGGGTAAAACCAGAACTCCTAATTATTTTTGAAGTATAAATGCAAATACTAAGCAATTTGGGAAGTGTTTTTTCGTTGCTTTTCTAAAAAAATTAAGATTAATTACTGTTTAAACAACATTTTTATTGGAAAGTAAATTATGTAATTCTTTGTTGAGTTTAAACTGCGATAGCTATTAAAGTGTTCTATGGGTACCTAAATGAACAGCTTATACTACCGAGAAAAGAAGGTTGAGTAAGAAATCCTGTGCCACTTTTGTCGAGTAGCTGATTAGTGTGTGATGAGAGAGCAATTTGTTGTTGCAGGATTTATTTGAATCGATTGACATAAAATCTTTGGTGAGAATGTTCTGCTCCTATCTTTGTTCTAAGTCTCTTGGGTGAGTAGGGAATCCCCCTGGATAGGTCTTAAAGTTCATACGGATGGATTAAAAATCTCATATCCATACATGAGAAAAAATCTATCTATTCTTTGTAGATAGATCATTTTTATTCAATAGCCCACATTTCGTTTTATGACATTAAATGTCAATGGTTTTAAGGGAATCTTTGACACGTTAATTTCCACTGATATTGTACGGATGGCCTAAGGCCCTTAGGATCCTGATAAGAATGTGAAAACCTTTAGATTTGTTATATAACTCGTATTTGTGTAGTTTGGCTGGGTGAGTCTTCCTGTAGGTTTATTTGGAGTATTGGTTACTTTAAAACCAGAGAAACCCAATTTGGAAATGTGAAATTGCTGTATAAGATAAAATGGTATTTACTCTCTCGGTTAAAAGAAGTACAGGCCCCCTAATACATATATACATACAAATCTTAAGCCTTTTAATATTAAAAGTAGATTATTTGGCCATTTATACGTACATTTCTTCTTTTAATTTGTATTTTTTATTTTTGATCTAAATTTATTTATAAAAATCAGTTATTTTTCTTTAAACATAACATAGATTTTATAATTTTATTAATTTTATTTTAATTATTTTAGTTGACCTTTTATAGCTATTATCCCACATTTGTATCTGTTATTATTTTTTTTTTTTTTGAGGCGGTTTATTTTTTAGGTATCCATTGTTTTTTTTTAATGAAGTCAACCTGTTAAAGCTATATTTATAACGTTACCTCTTTCGTTCTGATATATATATATATATATACAAATGGTATTTAATTATATTATCCAATAAAATATATAATCATGAGATCAGTTTCTTTGAAAAATAAAAATTGTTGAAATGATAGTGTTTTGCTTATTCACTATGTTGGTTTGAATAGGATATTACATATCAGTGGCTTTACTTTCATTTTTTTTTTCTTTACTTCTGGTATTCGTATTAAGACATAAATGGAATAACATTTAACAGCAGTCGTAAAGGAAAATAAGTGAAAAATTTTTGCAAATAATAATAGACATTTTCGTTAGACAAAAATCGAAAGAGAAAAAGGTTGTAAACTATGGGAAGGAAGTACACTAACAGTAAAACTAAAGAATCGCCATTACAGTTAATGCGGGAACACGCCGGAGGCCAGTTCGAGTCAAAATAATAACATCCATCGAACGAACGGCCGACAAGTCGAGCCGACCGGTCGGTCGGGTTGCGTGTGTCGGTGTATACCTGCTCATTTTCACCCCTACAAATGATGATAGGGCAACAGGCGCCGACTCTGTAATTTTTCACGAGGAAAAAACCAATTTCCAAGGTGTAAATTTGGTGTAATAAAGTGCTAGCGAAAGACAGCTGGCGGTATCATTGGATAGTAGTGAGTGAGTAGAGAGACAATCCGTGTTCTCTCGCTACTATCTTTGTACAAATGTAAAACGTGTACGCATAAATACAAATTATCTTGCACCGTTTCATAAAAACTATAATCATTGTTATTTCTGTATAAATAATTTTCTTTAAAATAAGTTGCCATCTTTTAAATAATAAAAACTTAGTATAATTACGTTTTAAACAAAACCTTAAAAGTAATTACAAGTTAATGAAGATATTTTATTTATATACGATGTAACGGCAGTTTACCATTTGCTTTAATTTATATACAAGAAAAATTGTATGCTTCTCGGTTCTCAGATCATATCCGTATAGTCAAAGACACTATCGGACATAAAAAAAAAGTAGCTAATCTACAAGCCATAACCTATAAATTAAAGAGCAGTTACAATTAAAAAGAGATTCAAATTTTTCATAGGACAGTAAAAAAAGATTTTCGTACACAGATAAATTCTAATCTCTTATCTCTTAACGGTTAGTGTTATCATTAATCAGCAGCTATAACAACTATTCATCATGCGAGTTCAAACGAGGATAAAATACAGTTACTGGTTTAAATTCTTGATGTAATTTTTTATGTAGTCTTACGTTACTCAAAATTGTTCCGTTGAATTTAATAGATTATGTACTAGTTCAATTACTCTTATGTAGCATAAAAATAATAGTCTTAGTAATAATAATAATAATTTGGTTAGTAATAATAATTCTTATTACACAAGAAATATATTAAATTTTTAATTTTACATGATGTACATTAAGCACAAGAACATTATGAAAAATTAGATGTACAATAGAGACCATGTTTTATGTTGAAGAGATAATATATAATTCTTGTGATTACCCCAAATTATTGCAGTATTTATACAATTCTATAGAATAATAAGGAATTCTAGAGATGAAATATATTAACAAAAAAACATGTTCTTGGTAATAAAAAAAAAGCTTTAAAATTTGTTTTTTCTATGAGTATAATATTAAGATATTAGGATTTCATTATGTTAATTTTATTTTACTGTTCATAATGAAAATTCTTAAGTGTTGAAAAAAGCACAAACAGTAAAGAAAAAAACACTAGTGATACAAACGATTAAATGAGCGTATTGATGATGATGCTCATAGTGTATAATCGTTTATCGCGACAAAATACGAAAACATTGGAGGTTTAAAAAGAGAAATCTAATAGTTTTCCACATTATATTTTGGGTAGCCTTAAAAAAACTCACTTTGTATGAAAAAAAACCTGTTCATAAGAAAGGGAAAAGTGAGAAACCTGTGACTTGATAAAAATAAAAGAGAAAAAATGTAGAAAATACAATAAGAATGTAAAGAGACTACTATCGATTGTGAGTTAAGGTTCACTCGAATGCATAATAATGAATTATTTTTTATTTAAATTTAGCCTGTACTTGTGGAATCATATAAAATGCATCATTAATAAATGTAGATTTTATAATTCGGTCATGATAACACAAAATTTTCAAGAAATAGTTTGATTATCAGGAGGAGAACATAAAGTTGTATCTTAAGTTTTTACAATCCTAAGCAATTGTGACAGAAAATAGAATATTTTTAATTTATTTAAATCGTTTATGCAGAGATTATAAAAAATTTTGTCTCAAATTCTTAATTTATAGTTTCCACTTATGTGAAACGAACTTATTGAGGGACCACCAGATGAACTTCTTCAACACAATTTTAATCATGAAATCCTGTGCAGTTAATAAAAATAAAGTCAGGCTTTGAAC
>JAAAKQ030117514.1:9813-32151 GCA_010016005.3 Zanna intricata
CTACAGAATCATAATTTTCTTTTTATCAAAAATTTTATTTTAAAAAATTCAAGACCTAAAAACTTTATTCTTTTTTTCCAATCAGGCCACAATATCTTGATACATACAGTGAAATATTATTAATTTATTAATCTGTTTAATTGTTATAAATTTTGTATCTTAAGATTAGCCATTTATTTATTTTTTTACATCACACCTTTTACAAAACTGTAAAATATTATTCTAAGATACACAGACCAGTGATTAACATTTTTAAGGATAAATCTATCTGTTAAGCACTAAATAAGAGGTGAAATTAATTACTGTTATGTTATAACCCGTGATAAAAACATTACTTGTATTCTAGCTCCTTATGTACTTCTTACAGGTAATTATGGAATACATTTCTCTTAATGGATATTTTTATTTTTTACATTGAATATAAACTAATTGATAATGTATCCTAAAATATTATTTTAAAAAAAATATTGAATAACAGCATTTAATTTAGCAAAACTTAAGAAACAGCCTTCTTTTTTGTTTCAGTCTAGAGTAAAAGAACACAAAATCAGTATTTTTTTTTTTATTAGGTTCACGAAACAGTTGTAATATTTTTGACTGTAAAGCAGCCCAATTTTAGAAATAAGAAATCATTTTAGTGTCAAATTATAGAAAAAAATTTCCTCTAAAAAAGTGATATAATTTATCTCTTAAATATTTACCATAAAAATGTTATCACTGAAGGAAAAACTGAAATATTTAGTTTGAATTTCTTGTAATTAGGATTTTTACAATTGCTTTGTTTATCAATAAACTTTTCCCCCCTGATATTTATAGAAATGCTTTTATAAGAAAAAAAAAACTTTGGTCAGAAATGACCACCAAGATTTATGTGGTAATATAAAACGGCAAGCAACACTGTACATGAAATACTGGTTGTTATACAATGTTACAGATATAAAATCAAAAAGTTCAAAACTTTGAATTCAACATAGGAAAAAATTTAAAAATAATATTAATAGAAAAAATATTAACTAACCATAAATATTACACTTCGTGGATGGTGGCTTTATTTTTTTAATTTTAAAATTAATCTGTAAGAAATTCTAAAAAAGAAAAAACTTTTGTAATAAAATTAAAAGATAATAAAAGCTCTGATATATATGATATCCAACCGACCAGAATATTCTTCAGACTAGCACTTTTTTAATTGCTTTTTTCTTTATATAAAAGCAGTCTAAAAAATAATTTTTTTTTCTGCAGCCAGGTAGGTAAAATATTTTGCTACTTCTGTAGTAATGTTTGTAATAAAAATTTTTAAATAAAACAGATAATTACTATAATTTAAAAATGCTTATAAACAATAGCTTTGGTTATGATAACGTTTTATGATAAAATATTCAACTGGAAGATTATATATATATATATATATATAATCAACCAACAGAATTTAAAATCTCAGTTAAAGTACTATAATGCTTTTTAATAAATTAGTTGTAGTTGATTAGAAAAGGGTAAAAACCTGATTAGATTTATTAATACATCAATGAAAAGGATTGCACATTTATTAATTTATTCTTCAAGACCATTATATATATATATATATATTTAGGAGAACATGAAAAATAGTTGCTAGTCTCAAAGTAATTAAGTATAACAATCATTAATAATGTTACTGATGGGAAACAAAACTATCATTCAATTATTAAATTTTGATCAGGTTTTTTTTCTCACAATTAGTGTGTAAATACAATGTTTTAAATTTTACGTATAAAATAATATATATACATTAACAATACATTTACTAAAATGCAATATATGAAAACTGTTTAAATTCTGAAAACCAGCAACAAAAGCTCCCTCAGGATATGCTGGATGAGCTTTTACTACACATATAAAATTACAATATTTAATAAAAATAATTACTATAGAAAACATAAATATTCCACCGTAATTTTAAATATCAGTGAAGTTTTAATATTTAATAAGCATGGCTTATTGTAATTTGAAAATCAATAATACATTTCTTTTAACAAATAAAAATATAACAAAATTTATCAATCGACATAGTTTCAATATGTACAAAAAGTAGCATGACCCACTGCATGCACACTAATAAATAACAAAAACGGGCCCCTACATTATAAAGTAAATAAAAAACAATTTAACACAAATACTACTAAGAAAATAATGAATTTCTCTACACTAAAATAGTACAGATGCAAGGTCGGTGTCATAATTAAACTGACAGAAAATTATAGTAATGTTTGAACATATTAACAATAAATATTTGGGTACCATGCATTAAAAAAATTCATGGAAACTAGTTTTTACATGGTAATATTACAGTATTTTACGATAATAAATTCTTTTTGTATAGGAACTGCAGAAAACCCGTTGTAAACCCGTATTTTTTATAATGAAAATATACAATATGTTTTTCCTGAAATTTTTTATTCAAAGTTACTATAAATTCTAATCAGTTAAGTTTTTAATAAATTTAAATTGAAGTTAACAAATTTATTATAATATCTCACATAAGAAAGCAAATTAAAACACCTACAGTTTGATATTTAAATCTAGCTGAAGTTTAAATTGTTGCATGAGGATTTTAAGATTAACCGATTCTATAAATCAAAATAACCATCTGACTAATTACAAAATACTGACCCATTCACAGAAATTAGAGCATGTGTAATTTTGGAATGACTATTGTCTACAATCATAAGAAAAAATCTTATAGGAAACCAGTCCTAGTTAAAACTTTACATCATGTTAAATAATTTTTAAAAATTTACCATGCCTTATAGTTTCAGGTATTTTAATTAAACTAAGATCCCTAACTAAGAAATTAAAGGGACCCCATTTCTATAAATCTGTACAATTAGCATTAGAGTTTGATTTAATAGATAAATTATAAACGATTTGTAATGTTTTTTTTTTTTTTTTTAGTGAATAATAGTATTCTACTATATTCAGAGGTATAAAAACAAAACTATAAGAAAGAAGAATTATCACACTTAAGAATTTGTGTGAAGATTAACAGCTGGAACTTCTGTTCAAGGATAAAAATATTTTTAAGTATATGGAAGTGCAAAGGATCAGTCGGCCAAGGAGTAAGTGAGCAGAGTAAAGAATGTTAATAAGTATACAAAAGGAAACATTTTATTAAAGGAGAGAAGTTTAACAGATACAGAGATAAGGTGCAAAGGGATTTATTGATAATAATAATAATGAAACATTGGAGGGTTTAACTTTGAGGTGATCATTCATTGCAGGTTACAGCAAGAACTATAGCACAAAATACAAAGAAAACAAACATAGAAACAACTAAGGTAGAAAAAAAAAATAAAATAAAAAAAAAATATACTTGTCTAACAACTTTCTAATCAACATAAAACAATAAAAAATGATGATGTACAGAACAGATATGTAAAAAAAATGTTTGTCTAGATGTCATAATGACTCTTCAAATTCACTTTTCAAATAAATATTAAGACTTAATTCAAACGCAATAAAATTAAGCAACAATATTAAATCAGCAGAACTAGCATCACAATTTATAAACAATAATTACTTTAGGAAAAAACTTTTGAAATGACTGCTACAGTTTTATAATATTCCATCTGTACTTATTTAGCATAGAGAAAAATTTAAAAGTATTGAACAATAAAGTTAATTTTATTAAATTACTAACAGCACAACTATTATTTTAATAAAATATTATTATTATACACTTATACCATATAAAAAAAAATTAATTAATCACATAACACACTAGCAAACACTATTATTATAAAAGGTCACTATTTTTATAAAAATTTTCTATCAAGAGATAGTTTTTTCTTTAATTTCATAAAAGTCAGTCACTAAAAAAAAAACATCACACTATTATTATAAACATTCTTATAAATCATTTTGTTAATAAAATTTCATTTAAGTTTTTTTTTCTTTTTTTTTTTTTTTAAATTAATGTCCAAAATATATCATTTCAATGCTGGTTCAACCGACTGAAAAACTAAAAGATATAAAAAAACAAACACTGCTTCTCATCTGTAACTGTTAAATAAAATTATATTTTTTACACTTATTTATCAGAAATAAAACTAATAATAAATATTTATATAATATCTATACATGTATATATTTAAAGTACAATCAAATTTAAACTAGATATAAAAAATCCATTTAATTATTTACAAAAATAACATTAATTAAAATAAACTAAAAAAAAAATAACTATATTACAGGCTGGCTGTATCAATTATCTTATAATATTTACACTCATAATTATGTATACATAAATATTTATTTATATATATATGAATACATATAAGCATGAGCTGCACTAAGAGGTATATCAGTTAAATATTACAAAAAAAGTTTTTCTTTTGTCAAGTTATAAAATAAACAAATTATTATATTAACACGCTATAATAAAGTAAAGTACGTTGTTTATGAAACATATACATATATATAAAGATGATAATACAATGCTTTATATCTTGAGATCTTCTGATGCTCCTAAACTTGCAACAGTTTTCTTTATCCGCAAAGCTGTAAGGCGTGCAGCAGCATTATGATACCAACATTCTTTCATTACTTTAGACATGACATGTAAAGCCTGAGAAAAATAAGCCTGATTAAATTAATTGAATAACAGATCATGAATATATTATCAGTATAAGTTTCATGAAAGAAAAAGTTTGTTTTAATTTGTATCTTTTTATTTTGTGTGTTATTCATGAAAGTTTAAATTATTTGAAGAAAACCTTGAAGAATATGGGCAAATAATGCATAATTATACATCCATTTCGTCTGTATTTTTGTTTAATCAACTTTTTAATACATTAACAAAGCTTTCTGAGATTTGTCAGTAAAGACTTAGATTTTACTGGTGTTGATTTTTTTTTTACTGAGATCAGAACCAATTATAATTAAAATTAACCAGCATATGAGGTGTGTGAGAAAAGTAATCAGACCGACTTTTTACTTACCAAAGTTTTTATTTTTTTCAAACAATAATATTATTCCCTTTAAAGAAATTCCCTTGGGCAGCTATACTCCAGCAATTGTTGTTCCCACTCTTGGTAGTAACACTGGAAGGCTTCAACTGGTAGGACTTTTAACTGGTCGGTCACAGTCTTTTGAATGTTCTCCAGAGTTCCAAAATAACGTCCTTTTAAGACATGTTTCAATTTCGGGAAAAGGAAAAAATAACAAGGACTCAAATCAGGTAGATAGGGGAGTTGAGGAACTGTATGAATGCGTTTTGAGATCAAAAATTCCCTGATGGAATGACCATGTGACACGGGGCATTGTCATGATGAAGCATTCAATTGTCTGCAATGTCTGGTCTCACGCAAATCACTCTTTTCCTGAGCCTTTCAAGGACACCTTTGCAAAACACTTGGTTGACAGTTTGTCTTGGAGGAAAAAATTCTTTAGGCACGATACCCCTACTATAAAAAAAGCAAATCAGCATGGTTTTGATCTTTGATTCGTTTATTCTACAATTTTTTGGTCGAGGAGATGATGGAATGTGCCACTCTTTGCTTTGCTGCTTTGTTTCAGGATCATACTCAAATATCCACGATTCATCACCAGTGATCACACGACTGAAGAATTCTTTGTCACATTATCAATCCTCTCAAGAAGATCAACGCACATGTTTCTTCGATTGTCCTTCTGTTACTTTTTTTTTTTTTTTTTTGGAGGGCGAACAATGCTGAAGCGTTATTATTGACCGGATTAAATAAAAGATTTTTAATAAATAAATTTTAAATGAAACCAAAACAAAATTAAAATAACAAAAAAATAAATAAAATAAAAAAACTGGAAAAAAATATACTAAAAACTTACTACTAATATCATTTAACAAGGTAAAAAGCTAAAATCTAACAACTACATTAAAATTAAAATATTACCTAAAATCTAAAACTACAAAAAAAAGAGGATAAAATCACTAAAATTTAAACCTAATATCATAGAAATCTTATAACTATTATCACAGTTGGAAGTAAAAATGCAAAAATAAAATAAAACATTGTTTAAAATATAAAACTAAATAAAATATAAAAATTCAACAGAATCCATGAAGGTTGTAAAGGGCCTCTTCACGGATAACAAAAGAAAACAATGACTACGTCTAAATATCATTAAACACACATATTCTGCGTAGGAATACGAGTACCTGATCCACCACTTGTTTATCGTTGCCTAGAATATTCCGATAGTTGTTCGACAATTTAAATTTGCGATGTAAGGCCTCGTAACGCACGCAATCAAGTGGCGCACAGTTAAGCAGCAGTCGCATCTTACGCAGTGGTGGATTCTCTCCTGACATCAGGTCCCTATGTCAGGTCTTGTATGTCCTATTCGCAATCAGCAAAGGACCACTTCCTCACGATGAATACTTCTGTTTGAGGAGTCCCATGGCAACACAGTATCTTTAATATGTTGTAGTTTATTATTGACAGTGGCCGTCCAATTACCTTGCCACTTTGTATGAAGAATGAGTTTTGTATGATTAACAAAGTCTAATGTAGTAAAACGTGTAGTGAAAGAAGGCTGACTACATGCATCCTTAGCTGCGGAATCTGCACATTCATTTCCGGAATCCCCACATGGCTAGGGATCTAGCGGAAATTCCCTCTTGTGTTGCGATGGTTCAACTCGGCAATTGCGTTATATATTTCTATGACGATAGGATGTCTGGAATAAAAGTTTTCCAGGGCTTGGAGAGCACTATTCGAGTCACTACAAACAAGAATATTGTGGTACATGGGGTTAATGACATTTAGAGACTTGTTCATGGCGTATAGTAAAGCAGTACTTGTTAAGCAGTACTAGTTAAGCAGACTTGTGATAACGGATAGGCCAAACATATATGGGAGGTGTCACGTGAGTTCTTAAGTGCGTGTGCAACTTGCTGGTTGAAAATGGGGTGTTTAATTCACCGACCGAATCACTAACATTTAAAGGTAATAATTCAATTTGTAATATGTACCTCTGAAATTCGTCACTGTATGCAGTGGTTAGCTACACCGAACCGAAAGAGTCTGCCAAGTTATTTGCCACTTCAGAAGTTGTGAAGAGTTTGCCTTCATGACTGAGTCTGAGAATAGATTGTTTCGGTGATCTGTAAATTGCACGGATATTTTTTCACACAGCAGACATGGGAGTAGTACATGAGATGGTGTCCACGTATTTCCTCTATGACTTCCTCCTAGAGTCTAAGAATACTCGATGACATTCCGCTCTAGCTTTGTGATGCAAATCAAAATTTTCATTGGTTGGTTTGCAGTTAAATTTGCGCAGCGCCTATTGTCTTTTCCTATTGGCAATCATCATTCCATCATGGAACGGAAGGACGTCTTGGGTTTCCCGATGTTTGTGGAATATATCTATCAGCATTCTCAAGGATGAGAGACGTAAAGGATGAAAGTTCATCAAGGGCATCTGTGCCATCATCATACTGTGATAGGAAGGCATTAACATTGTGGTAACCATTCCAATTTGTTTTTAATCAATTTCTGTGGGAGTTTATTATTTATCTTGTGGTCAACATCAAATTCTATAATAATTGGTTTATGGTCACTGCTGTAAAGGTTGTCACTAGCAGACCAAGTAAGACATGGGAGTAAATTCAGTGTATACAAGGAGAGGTCGATGTCGGACCTTACACCAGACGATGAGGACATGAATGTATATGAATCATCATTCAGTAGACAAAGATTCAAATTTTGTCTCAATCTATATATTATACTTCCTTGAGAAGAGCAGAAAAATGAGCTTTTCATCTTCTTCGCATTCGGTGTCGTGGCCTTCTTTCATGCATCAAGCACAGATCTCCGTTTTAGGGCAACATGTTGTAGTGTGCCCATTTCCTTGGCATCTAAAAACATCGCTGTGGGTTAGGAATGAATGGTCGTACCAGAACTGATAGGTAACCCACTTTAATCTTTTCAGGAGATAGCAGAAGACTGAAAGTCAGAATGAGGGAAAGTGTTGGTTCCTCCATTCCGCTTTGGCATTTTATTATATGCTTGACTTCTACAACATCTTGGGATCGGAGTACATCAGCTATTTCAGAGACATCCATGTCTAAAAGGTCTCAGCAAAAAATTATGCCTCTGCTCATATTTAGGATTTTGTGGCATTCTGCATGTATAAGTATACCACCCAAATTTGTCAGACGTAGCAGAAATTGACTTTGCTCATCATTATACATTTCAATCAGAATCGATCCACCACGTAACTTTTTTTATGTTTTTTGGGGAACCACTTGAACCCGTAATTATCTTATTAATTACGAAAGGCAAAACCTTTTGAAGGGAGCGACTTTCTTGGCTATTTCTTAAAACTATAAATCTGATGTTCTTTGGTCTATCACTGTTTACATGAACACTATTTTCTGAACTGTTATCCTCGTCTGACAACACCAAATGAGGCCTTTTCACTAGACTAATGTTTTTGATAGTGTTTTCAAATAGACCACCAACCATCATAATTGTTTCTGTTGGACCTGAAATTTTCGTCCCATGAGTATCGGCGATGTAACGGACTACTCCAGCAGAGCGTATGCACACTGGAGCTAGAGCCAGATTACAGATCGCTCGCAGTGTTACCAATCTCATTACTTTTCTCACACACCTCGTACATGACCAGTATACAAAAAGTCTTTTTGTAAATCATTTTTTCATAAAAAATAATTAAGCTTATGTGAAGATACAAGAAAAAGAATTAAAGCCTATTTTTTCATACATCTTAATGAAATTGCCAAATATAATGAAATTACCAAAGTGTCATGTTAATTTAATAGAAACTAATTACACAGAAATGTGACTTTGAATCAGAAATTACAGAAAGAAAAAAAGAGTTTTTCTGTCCACCATCTTAACCTAGCATCATCAAAAAATAATTTAGCTACCTAAAGAAAATTAAATTACATAAAAAAATTAACTACCCTTTGAGTAAAATTTAGACTTATGGGATCTTAAGATCCGTTTCTTCCTGGCCCGTTGACTGATTATGACCTAACGTATGACAACAATGTTCATGACATCATACCAAATTTCATCCAAACTGAACCATCCAATTTGGAGGTATCAACCAAAAGATAGACCAACATGCATATGAAAAAAAATTACATATATCCTTCTGAAATTTTTCAAGGCTAAAATTAAAATTTTTGGCTTGAGGAGATCATGAAATGTTAAGACCTGCAAATACTCTGATGTACAAAGTTGACTAAATTACCATACTTCCCTTATATATTATACTGCATAACTGCACAGCTGCTATGCAGTAAAAAATTTAAATTTATTCCATGTTTGTTGGTATCAATACAGCACTGTTTTTAATTAACTATGTTTTATAAAAAAAACTATCACTGAGCATTTAACAACAGAACAGAAAATAAGATTATGAGACAAAAAAATCTCTTTAAAAATAGATAGGAAAACAGTAAATACAAAATGTTTTTTTTCTAGCACAGCAGCCAATCGGAGAGCAGAATTTCAAATATACATTAAACAACAGCCAATCAGAGAGCAGCACGTGATTTAGTCTACGCCCATTTTATTCTACAGAAAAGGCACATGTTATGCAGCCTTTACAGGCAAAATTCACATATTTTGAACTCTTTTGCGAGCATCATTTTCTGACTTATTGACATATCTAAATACGGTGTGGATTCCCCGATCTTTTACAATGGTCTGATTCTGGATGTTGTCATGGGGAATCCCCAATCTTTTGTGTGTATATGTATACAGTGACAAAAAAAATAAACCAACCTGGTCGCATCCGGATACTGATGCCCAGTATTACTTATGCATCATAAAATAAAACAAAAAAAAAGCTGTGATTAATGTTAAAAACGATGATATTTTCTGCTTTAAAAAGGCTATTTAATCGAAATATGTAACCAGTCGTGTCCCGCAGCGCTTAGATAAACATTATACTGTTGATTTAAAAGATAGATATGACTTTAGCATGTTAACTTTTCCAGTCAAAATAAAAGGTATTAACAAATTTGAATGGGCCAACAATCTTTCTATAGATGTGATAACCACGAAGTTAGAACTTTAAAAGTCTGTGAAATTGAAAAGCCAAACCATTTTGATCTATTATATCTAAATTCTATGATATTTCACACTATTGCTACATAAAAAGTTTTTCACGATTGGTTAGGTCTCAATTAACAAAACACAGTTCTGAAATAGATGTAAGCAAACGCTGTTTTGTATTCTATTATAAAGATAGAAACAGTGAAGATAGAATGAAAGCTCATTTAAAACGGTGTATTTACAATGAACTGGCACATATAAAAACACCAAAACAAGGTCAAAATATAATGACATTTAAAAGGTATGAAAATCAATTTCCAATGCCTGTTGTAGCATACGCCGATTTTGATTGAATTCTGAATCCGACAACATATACAAAATCATATAGTTTTACAACCCATGTGCATGAACCAATGAGTTACTATTTGTATTTCGTTAGCCGCGAATCAAGTTTGTGATAAAATAAAACAAGTCCTCCCACAAGAACCTATACTTTATAGAGGCAAAAAAGCGGCTGAACAATTCATAAATTTTCTATCTTATTTTGCGAATCAAACTGCAGATTAAACTGATATATGTCACAATGACCCCTTTCCATCGATGAACAAAGAAAATTCAACAACATTAAGCTATGTGAAATGTGTCATGCGGGATTTGGTTTAGATTGGAAAAAAGTTTACGATCACTGTCACTTTACTGGTCATTATCGAGAGGTATGAGTTAAATGAAATTTATGTGGACAAGTACAGAATACCATACCGATATTCATTCACAATTTGACTAGTTACAATTCACATTTCATATAAGATAGCTGGATTATAATGAGCAAAATATAAACATTATATTGAAAACCACCGAAAAATATATAATGTTTACGAAATGAATATGCGATGAATTGAGTGTAAAATTTGTAGACACTTTTCAATTTATGGCCTCCAGTTTGGAAAAATTAGTGTCTAATTTATCAAAAGAATCATTCGCTCATGTAAAGCAGCATTTTGCAGCTGACGATTTAGCGTAGGTCACGAAAACGGGCATGTACCCTTATGAATATACTGACTCGTCATCGAAATTGAATGAAACACAGCTGCAGTCAAAAGAAAAATTTTGCAGCTCCCTCACCGATTCGCATATTACCGACGACGAATACAATCACACTATAACAGTCTGGGAACACTTTAAATGTGAATATTTAGGAGAATACAGTGATATATACGTAGAATGTGATCTGCTGTTGTTGGCTGACGTTTTTGAGAATTTTAGATCGTTATGCCTACGTGAATACTGCTATTCCATGTTTTCTGACAAAAAAGCCGCCATAGTTGAATGATTCAACAGAACGTTGAAAACGAAAATGGACTAAATTCACAGAAAACGGCAATCATAAGTGGACTGATATGCTACAAGCCCTCATCAACTAATACAATGATACAGTGCATACGGTTACAAAATTTAAACCGAAAGATGTAAATAGAAAAATGAACAGCAGGTGTTGGCCAATAAAAAATACTGTAGTAAACCCATTAAAATTAAATTTCAAGTCGACGATCACGTTCGTATAAGTAAACATAAAAAGATAGTCAACAAAGGTTATTTGCCCAATTGGATGAATGAAATATTCAAAATACATACTGTTCATCTGGAATCTCAACCCGTTACGTATGAATTGATCGATAGCAGGAATGAAATCTTGAGAGGTTGTTTTTATCAGCATGAATTCCAAAAAATAGAACACAAAGATGTATATCAAATTAAGAAAATTCTGAATTCTGAGACAAAGCCTATGTAAAATGGTTAGGTTTTGATAAATCTTACAATTCATGGATAGATTTAAATGATGTTATAGTATGAATAATTTATTGCTGTATATATTTAATGTTTTTATATATAGATTCCATAATGTTTTCATTAATCCTTTCATTTGTATTATTGTGTTATTTTTACTTGAGAATTTATTATTTTAATGAAAAAGTTGATGAAAATATTAGAAAACTAACAAACCATAAAAGACATACACATTCAATAGTTTATTGAAAAAAATGTCTTGTTTTGGAAGTTGATATAGTAGTAAAAATTGACTAAATACGGGGGATCAATCTCCCTAAAAATTCTGAAACATAAACATCTGTCGAATAAATTAGAAAAGAAACAATAATAGATTCATAGACTCCAGTAAGCCAAGTTGCTGATTTTTATAGATTCATATAAGACTAAAAAAACCTTTTCTACAAACTAAAAAGAAGAGATTATTTTAATAAAACAGTAAAAAAATGGTAACAGTAAAAACTTACTGGACATGACTGCCATCGATTTGGTATTGATGGCCTTTGTCTATCTATACAGACAACTCTTCTCATTTCATCTATCGTTGGATCTGATGGCACTGCATCATAAAATGGTAATTGGTATTCATCATAAATACCACCTACATTACATCGTCTAGCGATTTCCCATAGGATTAAGCCTAAAGCATATACATCGCCTCTTTTAAATGAATCAAAATGATTCATATTCATAGATTCATCAAGCACCTGAAAAATAAATTGTAATATTATATCGATATATATATATATTATATCAATATATATTAATATCAATTTTATATATATATATATATATATATATATATATATATATATATTTTATATTATATTATTTCAATATATATATATTACACACACACACCACACAATACAAAAAGACAAATAAAATACAACAAGAGCAGAAAAATCCATAATCATGAATCATTAAGCCACTGAGGTGGCAAATTTGCTTTTCGGCTGGAACTAATGGATATGAGGTACTACTTGACCTTTTAGCATAACAGACACAAAAGGATCAAGTAATCTCTCCCTTTTTGTCTATCAATAGCAGATGTGCTCTACACAGAATCTAGTGTTGTGCACAGTCTCAACATTAATTTATTCTAATTATTTTAAAATGCAATCCTTTTTAAAGTGCCAGGAAGACTTTGCTGTAGCTATTGCTCAATCAAATGTACCCAGTTAATCGCTAGTTTCAGAGAAACTGATAATGTAGATGAAAAAAAACAGTCAGATTAAAAAATTAAAGCCACTTACCAACAATTTTATATTTACTCAAATGCTTTCAGAAGTTAACTATTTCATCATCAGGAACTCAAAATATGTGTTTTAATTTTATAACACTAAAACTTGTAAAATGTTTTTAAAACCATTTGTCTTTTAAATTAAAAACTTGTGTAAAATGTTATTTAATTATTACACCTCCACTGATATAACGGTGGAGACATTTACAATGACAGGACGTACGTCGACATAATTTTAAACATATCACGGCCACCATTATGTAATTACATAACATTTTACAAGTTTTAGTTTTGTAAAATTAAAATATATATTTTAAGTTCCTGGTGATGGAATAGTTAAGTTTCAAAATGTTTGAATAAATAAATAAAATTTTTGGTAAGTTTAATTATTTAATCATTATATTCATACCAATGGGCCATGCTTGATAAAATTATTACTAATATAAATCATAATAGTCTGGCCGGCCAACAGTTTTTCATGACAAATCTTTAGAATGTGAAAGAACATCCTTTAAAGATCACCTTGTAAGTCAATAAGAATGCTATCTCAGAAGACTGGAAAATCATACAGGGATGACAGCAAAGTTACAAAAAAAAAAAAACATCCATACTGTAATCGTATCAAGCAGGAATTACAATAACATGATCAAAGAAAAACTCAATTATAAGAAATAGTTTATGCATTTTGTTTATGACAACATTTGGATCTTAGATAATATTTCCTTTAGTGATAGGCATGGTTTCATCTGAACAGCTATGCAAACAGACAGAACAACTGATTTTGGAATGCAAAGAACCCTCATTTTTTCCAAGAAAATATTATACTCAGAAAAGATCAAAGTTTGAGATGCAATTTCTCAGAAGAGAATAGTGGGTCTAATATTTTTTGTTTTGTAATACTGAAAATTACATGTAGTTTAATACCTAATTAAAATCTGCCACATTTTGTTTTTAATAAATTTCAAAATTCTTGTTTGTATTTTAGTTTCAGTGGACTTTATTATTCACACCATTTTACTCACAGTTTCTCTACAAATTTTGTTTAAAACTTTTATGCATTTATTATCGATTGAAGAAAGTTACTTTATGCCAAATATAAAATAATGTTTTTTGACTCTAATGTTTTGCCTTTTTACTCCGAATTTATCAAGAACTACTAAAATATAGTAAATAGGAACATATTTTTTTTTTTTAATTTTTTTAGGTTGGATTTCATAAAAAACTATTTACCATTAATTTGGGTCCGAAGAATTATAGTCTGGCTTAATTTTACTGAAGGCACAGAAATCAAAGTGAAATCTTTCACCAACACTTGCTAACAAAATATTTCTGAACCCATGTTTATACGAACTTTCTTCTTTATTTACACCTTAGGACAGTCTGAAAATTTGTTACATTCTTTGTAAATCCTCCTGTATGAGTGTGTGTGTATTAATTAATAGAAATGATATTAATTTTTTATTTTTATAATTAATAATTTTTTGTTTGTAATTAATTATATCTAAAAGTTTTGTTTTTTAATATAATTTCTTACTGGTATTTATAAAACACACACTTTGATATAATAATATTTAATACTTTTTATAATGACCATAATTTTTAAACGAAAAATTTAGGTGCTTTGAATTCTGCATCTTAGCCTTCTTGCAGGGAGCCACTGTGCTTCCACTCTTTGCTCATCTCTTTGGTCTCTGCAATGTACTGATAGAGTCAAGACTCAATTGCACCTAAATAAATGTGCATGAATGATTAAATAAAACTGAATAAAATGTAGATGAGTCAAACAAACAAAAAATGAAATATATTACCTCAGGTGCCATATATCTTTTGGTTCCGACTCTATTGTTAAGAGGTATATCAACAGTATCTGTAACAACATCGTGTCGTACTGCAAGGCCAAGGTCACCGATAGCACAAGTCCCATTTGTTTTAACTAAAATGTTCTTTGATTTGAGATCACGATGAGCGATCGCTGGTTTTCCTGAAATTAACAAAATATTTATAAAACACTGTATAATACTGTACTGAAATAGTCATCTTAAAATAGATACTAAACATCATATAGAGTTTTAAGATGATTTATTGTGGCAGCAATAGAAAATCATAATTTTGTGATAAGCTTGTCCATGACAGCCAGTATATATTAAAACTTTGTAACGAAAAATGAACAGAATTGTAAAACAAAACATTTTCAGTTGTCTTCTTAATTATAGAAAGATGTACATATAACATCTATAAAATCACATACATTCTATAAATACAAAAAAAAAGGATTACATCTTAATGCAATTGAACATCACAAGATATACAAAAATATATAAATATACAACAATGATATACTAAATTAACAAACATGAATAAAATCACATGTACTTTTCAAACACATTCGTAATATATGTCTACATAATTAAAAAATTTAGACAGCAATAATGTCAGACAATGGCCAGTTAGGTAAATAGCAGCATATGTGTTTCATAAGTATAAGTTTATTACCTATGTGTTTAAAAATACTTTTACACTGATGATGAGAGATGTTCTCAATAGTGTTTCAGGAAGCATTTCTATTTCTGACCTAATTATACTGAACCTAGTTTTAGTATTATTTTAATACATACTGAAATCTTTCAGTATGGTCTCCATTTTGAGGTTTCATAAACACCTATGGGAGTTTCCAAAAAAGTTGCCACAAAGCCTAAAAAATCAGTGTCAACAACAAAATAATTTTATAGGACAACTATCAATAAGATACAAAAAAATTTAATTCTGAAAAAAATTGATGTAAATAAAGTGAATAGGGAATAAATAAATGTTTTAGACATTTAATTAATTAAAAATAAGTAAATCGAAACAAGGAAAAACATTTTCAAAATTTCAAACAAAACAAAAATCTTCCTTCATAATATTCAAATAATTTCTGCCAAGTTGTAATGCCTTGGTAGGCATTACAAAATTACCCTTTATATAAATTGCTGGTTCAAATAATAATAAACAGACATTAATCAATTTATATGTATAAATTATCTTTTAATAATATTTCATGCTAATAATATTTCATATTATTAAAATTTTTACTTATATGTATGATTATATGAAAGTGCAAATGCTGTCTGTAAGAGTACTGAATTTATACTGAACAGTAGAAAAATATAGTTACATTATTAATATAAAATATTAACTGTTAACAAGGCTAGCTGAATATAGACAAATTAAATATAATTATATACAAATTAAATTAAATACAATGAGTAAGAACTATACAGTTTATATATTTTTTTACTTTTACATAATAAGAAGAAGAGACAGTTTATTTATAACTAATAAAGAGGAGATGTTACATAAGTCTAAACACATAATGCAAAATAAATAATAACTAAAATTAAAAAAAAATAACTACTAAATTACCTGAGAAATATTTTTTACTTTATAAGATAGAAATAATAGCCGATCAACAATTAAGTTTTCTATATTTTATGTAAATACCTAATTTTGTTACTAGTTTTATGTCCATGTTTAAATTACCTGTTTAAAAAATATTTAATCTGCGTATGTAATCTTCCATTATTTAAGAATATTACGCTATATTGCATTATATTAACTAGTGACTGCGAGGACCCTTTTCAAAAATCATATAAAAGATTTGGTTATAGGTGTTTTATTTTTTTTTGTAAGATTTATAAGGAGGTATTGTGAAGTTTTGATTATTCCTAAGAAATAACCAAGTAATTTGATAAAATTTATTCAGGATAATAATTGATCCTTATGTACACAATGTTTTAAATTACATCTATTAATGTTGATTTGTTTGGTTGACACAAAAGGTGTCAGCACGCTGGGTTTTATGATCACCGACTCCTTTTCAAAAGCAAACACAATGTGACCAAAAAAGATGTTGAATCTTTGAAACGAGATGAAGAGGATGTTTTGTCACCTGGTAACTACAGATGAGTCGTGACATTCAGGTTCATAAAAGGGATGTTTCACTGACATTTAATCTTAGCAGCAAAATCTACTGCAGCAAAACTATAAATAAAGGAGGTATCATAAAGTTTTAATTATTACTAGAAAATAATCAAGACTGAAACTTAATTTTTATTAGTTATTCTTAAGACTATCTAGTCACCATCCAGAGTTATACATTTCTCCCAGTGTTTCTTGATTTTTTGAAGGCTGCCATTGTAGACCTAATTTGTGTTGTCAAATTTCCGATCCTGCAATGATTATTTGAGTTCTAGGAATAGGAAAAAGTCACTTGGGGTGAGACTGGGAGAATAGGACAGATGTGGCAAAATTTCAAAGCCACTTCATTTTCATTTCCCCAACTGCACCTTGAAATAAGTGAGCAAGTGGGCATTATTAGCAAGAAGGTGGGTGCCTTTGAAGATCATACCATGTCGTTTCTTGATAAGAGCATCACAGAATTTCATCAGCAGTGTGCAGTAATAGACACCAGTATAAAGGTCTTATTCTTCTCCAGGTAGTCTACTAAGATGACTCCATGACAGTCTCAAAAAAAAAAAGACAGCATGACCTTCTCTGAAGAATTCTGCACCTTAGCCTTTTTGCAGGGAGCTACTGTGCTTCCACTCCTTGCTCATCTCTTTGGTCTCTGTATCATACTGATGGAGTCAAGACTCATCTGTAATTACCAGGTGACAAAACATCCTCTTCATCTTGTTCCAAAAGATTCAACATCTTTCTTGGTCACATTGTGTTTGCTTCTGAAAAGGAGTCAGTGATCATAAAACCCAGCGTGCTGACATCTTTGTGTCAACCAAACAAATCAAGATTAATAGATGTAATTTAAAACATTATGTACATAAGGATCAATTATTATGCTGAATAAATTTTATCAAATTATTCGGTTATTTCTTAGGAATAATTAAAACTTCACAATATCTTCTTGTAAATCTTACAAAAAAAAAAACACCTATGACCAAATCTTTTAAACTATTAACCTTTATTCTTACATTTAAAGAAAAAAATTAATACTAAAGAATAAGTGACAAGGTCTAAGATAAAATATAGCAAAAAGTCCATCAAAATCATTTCTCAAAACAAAAATAATAATCACATTCTGTTTGCCGAAGCTATAGTAAACGTTACAATAATTAGTTGAATTTAATAAATAATAATAGATCACAATTACTAATCACTTTTTTATAAATACTTTCATTAACAAAATAAAAAAGAGAGAAATCACGTCAGAATCTCTTCTTAATATGAATAAAAAATACTAAGAACAATTTTTATATAATATAAAAAAAAAAATATGTAACAAGAAAAGCTTATGAAACTGACCCTGAGTTCCAACAATTTCCATGTGCAAATGAGCAAGACCTGTCGCAATAGATAGTGCCATTTTAATCATACCTTGCACATCAACTGTACTTCTATTTAAGAAGTCAAATAAAGATCCATTTTCATGATAATCTGTTATAAGCCAGAGTTGTGTCCATGTACCATTATCTGAAAATAAAAGATAAAGTAAAACAGAATTAATACGCTAACAAAAAGAGATCAAAATCATACAATGATTAAGAAAAAATTATTAAAAAGAATTTTGAAACTGATTACTTTAACATATTATAAATATTTTACTGATATATTTTTTAAAAGTAAGGAATCACTCATCAGATCTTAGTCATTTTACCACTAATAATATTTTTTGTTGAATATTCAGAGGTTTTGAAAACAAATATTTAAACTAATTCAACTATTGTGCAAGGTATAAATATGGCAGAGAATATATTACATTTAACAACTTTGTTTGTTTGTAATAAAATATTTCTAAACAGAAATAGTTTCGGTAAATCTTTTACTAATGAAAATAACGAAAAAAAGTTCATATGAATATAGTAACAGAACATTATGTTTTTTAAGTTATGGATAGTACAAATTTTCACTCTGATCTTTCCTAAACAATCAAGAGCTATACTGAAGTATTTGAGACACAAATTATGAACAGAAATAGTATGAAAGTGGGTATACTGTCACTGACCAATAGGATTGCAGTATTTTGGTCATGTGTACCATTTTATAACCCATTTTTAAACTAGCTATATATAATATTCTGTATTCGAGACACTCAAATTATGGACAGAAATAGTATGAAAGTGAGTATACTGTCACTGACCAATAGGTTTGCAGATTTTGGTTATGTGTACAGTTTTATAACCCATTTTTAAACTAGCTATATATACAATTCTGTATAGCTCGATAACTGAGCATGTGTTTTAAAAATAATTCAAACATTGTAATCAGTAAAATTTATTTTTAAAATTGTATAAAATACATATTCTTCGCATGGATCATATCTTTTATATGAAAAGAACTATGATAAATAAAATATTTAATAAGTTGTGTGTGTGTGTGTGTGTGTGTGTGTGTGTGCATGCGAGTATGAATAAGTCTTACTTGAGGATGATTCTGAATGTTGTGGAAGCTGCACTGGGAAGTGGTGATTGACAAATGACATGCTAGTCTAGGTCTGTGCACCAGCAATTGTGTGATCTGGACATGTGGGACATAGCCTCTGCAAATAGTGACAAGTGAATGAGGGTGTATGATGGGTGTTGTACAAATTATGCCATCGTTAACAAAATTGATATACTTTGTTTATTTTATTAGATGAATACTTATATTACTTTAGCAGTTCTGTGTTTGGCAGACTGAATTTGCAGCTGAGTAAATATTCAATAATATGTACCTACTACTATAAGTATGAGTATTATGTTAAATATTCTATAAATTATATGTTTAATGAGTATGTGTAAGTAAGATTCTGGAACTAGCTACAGTGCTACATGTTGTGAGCTAAGACTACACCGTCAATTACTTTCCATTAAATTAGGCAGTGTATACCCACCATTACATCATTTGTGTCTTGGCTTGTAAAATGAACAGATTGTTTTGTGTATTTGCATCAATCTAATTATTTCATCTTAAACAACGTAAAGATACGTTTTATTATTTATCTTCTTAACTTAAATTTCTAAACTTAATATAAATATTTAAAATAAATAAAATGTTTTTAAAAAAGAGTCACAGAGCAGTCCTGATCTGAATTTTCCTTTACATAAGTCTGAAAAACTTTAAAATAAAATATATAAATCCCAAAATATATTGCTTGTATGCAATCCATTTAAATGGATTTCGACTGCAGTAGAAATTCAAATCATGAAAAATATTCTCGAATCTGAAATTTCTGAGTAAAACCACAGATATCTCTAAAAACAGTTGGTCCTAGTGCTTTGAAAAAACTTTTCAATCCTCCTTTAGCTGCACCCCTATCTGATCCTACCCACCATCAACTGGTCACATCAGGGTGCCCTTGGGGAAGTTTTGTGGAGTGCAATGTGGTGTTCTAATATATCCGTGCTGTTCTTACAATTTTTATAATTCAAACAGTTTGATAAATTACAAACCTGCTTTTGTAAGTGGCATGAGCTACAACAGATTAAGATACCTTATCCTAACAAGGAAAGGAGATATATTTTTTGACTCTGTGTTTACTCTACTGCTCTCCATGCACATATATGCTAATTTCAAGTCAATTTAAGTTTATTTATTTTTTTGTGCTAATTTCAAGTCTTTTATAGTTTTACTTGACACAATTAGCTCTCATCCGCACATTAGATTCATGAACAAGGTAATGAGAAGCAGGGAAATTTGTGTCAGCCATGAATTACACTGCACGAGTATGGGCGAAAAAACGCTTGACAAATTGCTTATTCATGGGAACTGGTTGCATAAAATTGTAATAATTAAGATACTGGTCAGGATGACACCAGAGGACACCATAGGCATTTAATCACCTAACTGTTTGACTAACAGGTGTGTGCACCATCATTTGCATACAACTGGTTGATTTCTTTGCACTCGTCATAATGAATGTAACTTAAACTAGGACAGAGGTATTCCACAATTTATATTTTTCCACAACTTGCATGGTTACCCATCACATCCATCATTCAGGTTCTTGGGAAATAAAGGTAAAAAAAAAAAAAATCCTAAAATAGTGTTCGTAAATATATATATATGTGATTTCAGTCACTGTCAATTGGTTCTTGAACTGTTTTCAATTGTTATTATCAACCCGTGAAAAAACTTGTCAACTATTTTACTAAAGACTGTATAGATAACGACAAAGTATTTAAAACAAATAACAACAGTGTGCAAAGAACAAAACAAATGAGATCTGGTCATTCAAAATGGGTTTTACCTGTATGAGTAAATTTGATCAAACAAATTTACTTACCTCCACAACTTTTCAGCAAACTGTCTAGAAAGAGTTTCTCTCAACAAGAGAATAACCATGCCCAAAATATCAGGAATACCTTCTGCTATCATACTTTAGGTGAGTATCAAGATCTCTACCTTTTGACTAATGTTATAGATTGTATTTACTCTACCGCAAACTGTACCATGAACCGCTAAAACTGTAACATGATTTGGGATGAATGTAACCATGATTCATAAGGTTCTTGAGTTCTCTTAATCACACTGGTTACAATCGTACATTGACCTTTAACACACAATGTAGGACGACACTGGCTAGAAACAACTTTTAAAAACACTACTTTAAATTAATGAACAATTTTGCATATGATAAATCCTAGGAGAACATAAGAAACAGGATGGAGTTTAAACTTGTGACTGACGAATGAAAACTGGATAAGGTGGCTCTAAACCAAGGGCAAAATCTTGGTTTATTTACATCAATGTAATTGGGGTTAGTTTGAAAAAATCTGTAATATTTCTAAATCGACTGATCTACATCAGGTTTTCTGTATTAGATATCAGTAAAATGATCATGTCTAAATTTCCTTATGATTACATGGTAAAAAGGACCATCATAATTTCCAAATGTTAATGACTAATACAGACGTGATGTACCATATTTAAACTGATAAGTTTATAATGGTATCTGTTGAGATATTGATCAATTTGGTACTTCAGACTATAACCCGATCAACATCTGTGTTTTAGTACAATGAATAAAAAGAAACTTGGTAAATTTAAAGATAAGATAAATGGCAAACATATGTATGAATTTGTCGGGTTATGTGCTAAGATGCACAGTATTCTTGATTTTGATAAGAATAAGAAGAAAGTAACAAAAGGTGTCCCTAGGGTATCTACTGCAGTCGGCCTCCGTGGCGCGAGTGGTAGCGTCTCGGCCTTTCATTCCGGAGGTCCCGGGTTCGAATTCCGGTCAGGCAT
>JAAAKQ030117515.1:0-13878 GCA_010016005.3 Zanna intricata
ATCATCCTCATTCATCCTCTGAAGTAATACCTTACGGTAGTTCTGGAGGCTAAACAGATAAAGAAAAAAAAAAAAAATGGTTCAGGGGTGGTCAAAATGGATATTTCTGCTGAAATATGAAAACCGAAATTTTTCGCGATCACAATACTTTCTTTACTTCGTACAAGGAACAATTAAAATTCAAATCATAAAATTTGACGATTGGAAGAATTAAAATATGTGATTATTTATTTTGAAAGTAAATTTCAAAAACTACTTATTTTATTTTCCTGATGTGTACATTGAAATCTGTTCAAGCAGTTAACAATAAGCAACCCCCTCTCACTGCCCAGTGAGATGAGGGTTGTACATATGACATGTATTTCAGGAATGGTAGACCTCAGGTCTACCATTCCTGAAATATGTTAAATTGAACCCCGACCATCAAATTATACAAATCCGAATACGTTAAAAA
Source organism: Zanna intricata (assembly GCA_010016005.3). Lineage (NCBI taxonomy): Eukaryota > Metazoa > Arthropoda > Insecta > Hemiptera > Fulgoridae > Zanna > Zanna intricata. The sequence goes on from JAAAKQ030117515.1 coordinate 455, forward strand.
TTTTTTTTTTTTGTTTAACCTGCGGAACCACCTTTAAAGTATATCTTGAGCGGATGAGATGAATGAATCGTAGCGTGTGTGAAAATTGCCATGTCTGGCCGGGATTCGAACCCGGGACCTTCGGATGAAAGGCTGAGACGCTACTACTATTCGCGCTACTACTAGCGAATATGTTAAAATAACTTAGTGGGAGAAAAGAAATAGGGAATGAAATCATAAAAAAGAAAATTGGAAATCGTTAATAAATTGCTTATTAATAAACTTAAATTGTAAAACTTATTCTTTTAAAACTATATCACTAAAAAAAATTGTTAAGGATTACAAAAAATTGGCCGACTTAATTACTGAGCATATATTTTAGTAAAAATACATTTAATATTTTAAAAAGGCCGATGAATATAAATACGGTAAAGTTAATCATGAAGAAAAATTTGTTAGAAAGCATGCAAAGAAGTCATCAGTTCTAATATTTCCTTTAGTCTTATGTATAACTTTCTACATAGTCAAGATCTCCAACTTTTTTTTAATTCCATAGCAACGTTGCTGCTATAAAAATATACATCACTTTCAGATCGGTCATTAAGCTATGTTTCCAGAGCAACACTTCTCCATTTATACAGAATGTTCGAAGAGGTTCTGGCCAACTTAATGAACTTATCCAGGACTTAAACAAAAAAATTAATATGAACAAATGCCTTATCCCGCTTCATTTCCCCCTTTGTCTGCCATGTTATTTATTTATTTACCTTTTTCTGAATAAATGTGTATCTTAAGAACCGTTTAAGATATTTAATGAAATTTGGTGTACTTGTAACCAACATCTATCAAAATAAATAAGTATGAAAATTTCATCCTAGATAAAGTGGAGGTTTACCTTGAATTTTACCTAGGTGCGAGAAATATATAAGTGTGTTGGCGTGTTTGACGGTTAATAAATTTTGGCTGGATAAACCGATTTTGATGAAATTTGGCACAGAGACTCGTGTTTATGGGGCAATTTTCTAAAAAGTTTATAAAGTGGTTAAAGTTTGGGGTCAATTTATCCAAGGGTAGATAGTTTCTTTGATAAGTATCCGTACGTGCTTATCTTACCGTTTGTAAACAAATTTTTCCCCTCCAAATTCTTCCCTTTCCACTAAAATCGAAAAAAACTGTTTGTTTTTTGCATATTTTTTAAGCGAGATTTTCCTATGTGTAATACAAACGCCCATTTAATAATAAAAATTGCCATAAAATACTACACAAATTTATTTCAGTTTATGGCTTTCATAATATACCGACAAATACGACATCGCGTTTATTTTGAATAAAAAATTGAACTCTGCAACGTCATTTTTTGTTTTTAAATAAAAATTTACGAGGTAATTTTTCTGTTTTTACAAAGATTCCTGTGTATGTTAATAAAAAAATAATATTATCCCGTATTAATATATAAATAAAACAAAAATTTGTTTTTAAGTATATACAAAGATGATCGCTTAAATCTTCTACGATGTGACTAGTGCTTTTACAGAAATCACTGCTAAAACTTTCTGATGCGTTTAGCCGTTAAATTATTCAAATTTCGGGTCTAATTAAGATGCAGTAAAACGTAGACATTGAATGTTATTTTACAGCCTGATATTCTCGGAGTAAAAAAGAGAGAAACCGCAAAAGAAACTAAACAGTATATTTCATACGATATCATAGAAACTGATATAAATATTGAGGTAAATATTAAAACGTTAAAAAATATAAACATTAAACATTTATTTGCTGTAATGTTGACAATTTCCATACTAAAGATACAGTAAAACTTGTTTAGAACGAGATTGAAGGGGCCAATGAAATATTCTAGTTAAAGCCGAGTACTTCCGAGATTGCCACCTCGTAACCGTAAAATTTTACGCCGTCATCTATTATAATACAAAAAATATATTTTATATGTAAGAAAAAGCTGTTTTAAAATAAAATATCGTTGTGTTTTGTATTATAGACTAATCAATACAATTTAGGTGTAATACAAATTTTAGACGCTAATACGTTTTGCTTTTAACTAATAGTTTAACGTTCAATGTAAAAAAAAAATGGTAGTAAGTGTGCCGTAAAACTTACCGAAATCATCGAGGAAAGTAACAAATAAATACCACACAAAAATTTCTACGTCACACGTTTTTACATGTAAAAAAAATATTAACTACACACGTAAAAAAATATTAAATACAAAAGAAAAAATATTAAAAATATTAAATACGTAAAAATATTAAAAACGTGTATTTAATAAATACAAGCTGTATTTATTAAATATAAAAAATCATTCTAATCTATTATTTCTTCATTCTAACAGAATACGTCAAAAATTAATTGCACATACAAACTAATTAGCCATAAAGTAATCGTTTATTTTTGTTCGTATAATAATCTTACACGTGTTTTAACAAAACGGTTTTGTAGTTTAGTTTATTCAAGTACTCCACAAATTCATCACATACATTATTAGTCTCGCTAAACTCTGTTAATTTTTTAAAACATTTTTTGGCGTCAATCACTGATACGACTGGGAGAGTAATAGATTCATCTTCGTTTTCAGTTTCAGCTTTGCAATCACCTGCACGACTATGAGTTACCTCAATAAGCATGTCTTCATCAGTCGGAATTTCTGTAGTATGTACGTCGTCGTCATCTATTAAACATTCTTGAAAGGCTGATTTTTTGTCGAGTTAAAGAGTTTTAATCGGTTCTGAGAGTGTTATATCGTCTTCATCATGGTAATCTTCCGTCGAAATATGGCGTGGATTGAGACCGGAGGTTTTAAAACTGTTTTGAATTGTAGCTTGTGATACGTTATACCAAGCTCGCTTCATAAATCTGATAGCATCTAAAACCGTCATTTGGAATTGTTTATTATCGTCCATGTTCTCTATAAGTTTTAAAATTAATAACGCCTGTAATGATCTTTAAAACTGCGAATAATTCCCTGATCCATCGGCTGCAGTTTTGCTACAGTATTTGGCGGTAAGAATACAACATTTATATAAGTTGTGCAGTGACGGATGAACGGGGCAATTATCGATCAGTAATAAAATTTTCTGTTATTTTTATTTCAATTCCAAATCCCACTTATGAATTTCTTGTTCGAAAATCATTGATCATTCATGCTTTAGAATTAGACATGTAATCGACTGGAAGTTTTTTTACATTCTTACAACATCTTGGATTTCTTGATTTCCCTGTTATTAAAAGTTTCCGTTTTTCTGTTCCAGTCGAATTTGAGCTTAACAAACTCGTTAGCTTCCCTTTGATTTCCACCAATACATTTTTCACAATTAAATTTAAAACTTTTATCGGGGGTTAATTTATAAAACAAGCTGGTTTCATCGCATTAAAAATTTCCTCTTCATTATAACCCGATTTAATTGGTAGCTAATTATCTTTTACCCAATTGCTCACAATTGAACTGACTGTCTATGTTGTTGGCTTCCCAATTAATTTAAAAAAAAAACAATCTGATGTCTATTTTCAAAACGGTTTAATCATCCCTTGGTATAAACGAAATCTGCGTACCCGAGATTTATAGCGTATTTTTCAGCCTGCATTTTTAAAACTCTTTTAAAAGTTCTTTTGCTTGATTGTGATTTTTTCTAAAGAACTCGTAAGTATCTCGTGACTCCTCCGTACCTTGAAACTATGGATGAAGAAAGTCCATGTTGTTTTGCAAACATCTGAATTTGATAGGCCTCGTTCCAGTTCTTGGATAATTTGGATTTTATCACTCTCGGACAGTTGTTTCCTTTTGACGTCCAACATCGTTCATTACAAATGAACCGGAGTTAATAGAGTGCATTAAAAAAAAAAAAATACACTGTATAGTTTTTTTTTTACCAACAAACACTAAAATGTAAACGCATTCAGCGTTTTCAGCGACTACAGTGTTACTGTACTTTATTTGGCTACTGGATATCTGATCCACCACTTTAACGCAATATTGCTTGTTTAACTGATTCTACGGTATAGTACTGTACTTTTAAACTGAAAATTATGACTACTCAATTTACCAATGGGGATAGGATAAGTAAAATTTGTCTTTAATCACGTCCCTCTTCAAACTTTCACTTAAATCGTTTAAAATTTGCTAAGAGTTCGATGAACCTGTTTTGGGCGATTTTGACGGATCATTGTTTGGCCCCAATCTTTCCTGGAAGTTTGCAAACAGAAAAACCTGAGTAATAAAAATAACTACCAGCCTTTGCAATACTGCAATGGAACTTGTACTAAACAACGTCCTATTATAAACCTTTTGTTCACCCTTCAGACCTGATCTGAGGAAGCCTAAGATAAAATGTAACAGTATTTACGTATAGATCGTAAATATATATTTCGTAAATGAAGAAATGGAATTTCCCTTGCGTTGAGATTATTTGGTTGTTATTTAACGTTTTTTGAATTATAGTATTTTAAAAAATGAAAATGCTCGTAATAACCAAGTTTATGATTAGTCGATAGTTCGCTAAAAGCAAGTTAATTTATCATTAATGAGATAGAAAACCAAACATATGCCGGAATTTTGCTTTTTACAACCAAGTTCTCGTTACAGGCGAGCTCGTTATTCGCGGGTTCCACTACATTACAATTTCTTTATTAGCCACTGAAAAAAGTAAACTAATATTCCAACACTATTTGACTTGCAAATATTTCTTTCTACTCACATTCATATTTTAAAACGATTTCATCTTCATCTACTAGGAAAAGGAATGTCCGAAACCATATTTCAAAATGTTATATAGCAAGTTATCTAATTAAATAATTACTTACGATATATTTAAATTTTTACCAACCGATCACCAGATATACATATATATCTTAATCCTGTTGGTCCATCTTTATAAACGTATCGAGACTAGTGACTACAAAGTCGGGTTGTGTTTGCGGCATGACTGCAAAATTTCTTGGTTTCAATTCGTACCTCTCGTGATTCTTTAGTAAAAACTTAAAAGGATTTTAAGGTACAAATATAAAAAAAAAAAAAGAAGAGGGAATGAAAACCGTGACCTGGCTGAGGAGGCAGGGGTTCCGGGTTCGGCTTGCCGTGCCTGACTGCCCCGGCCACTGAGGTTTAAGGCAAGGCGATAAAAAGAAAAAAAAGGAAGATCTGAGACCGGGGGCGGGCTGACCTGCAATGCCGGAGGTACAGCCGGTAGGTGGAGAGGTTTGCCTTACAGGCAGGTCGCCCCCCCCCCCCCACAGGCGAAGCCATACGTAATTGGTGGCCCGGGGGTATAAGGGGAAAAAAGATATGAGTACAAATTTCTGACGGTGTTGATATAATTTCGTACTTTTATTACAATTTTTATTGATTTCCAAAAGAATAGATACGAGTATATATTTTAAAGATTATCTAATTTATTCTTGTCCTGTTATATACTGTATTTCCATGTTACACGTGAAATTATATAACCTTCGATAGTCGTTGTTATTTAAATTTATTTCCAAAAATTAAAAAAAGTTGTTAATAATTTTTCTCTTATTTAAGAAAACGTATATTTTGTAAGTTTTTCTTATACAAATAAAAATCCTTTTAAAAGATCTCATAGTTCAGTTGTAGTTCCGTAAAACCTGTTAAGAATTTTTGAACTATTGGGGTATGTGTGTGTTAGTGGGCACTCGCAAGCACAAACGCAATCTACAATGCGGCATATAAATTTCAGAGAGTAAATGGAAGAGCTAAAGAGTAAGGGAGAGAAAGCGAAGGAAGCGAGCGTAATTTGCACGTCATACATGTTCGTGTTCTAAGAAAATTAATATAACTCATGTTTTTTATTTTTATTTTTCTTTAATTTAAACATTTTTTTTTTAAATTTCATTTTAAGATTATGTTACTTCATAACAGGCTACAAGATTTAGTAACGGTTATAATCGATAACAATAAATAATCGCTGTAATCGCTTATTTAGAATGATCGGTTTAATCGAGTCCCGAGCTTTTTTTGGGGGGTTTTACGTAGGAGGGAGCCAAAAAGTTGTTCGCAGATACCACAACGCGCCAAAAAAAAAAAAAAAATAAAATTACATTTAAAATGTAATTTAATTTTTATTAATGTTTTTTTTTTATTAATTTTTTTAATTTTTTAATAAAAATAAATAAATTAAAATTATTTGTTTGATTTTGATTGATAAAATATACTACAAATTATTTACGATTTATAATAATAATCGGAACACTATGTTACTTATAACATTGTGTTGTAAAAGTATACATTATCAATTATTAATCTTGTTGGTAACGATTACGATTATTACTTATCGATAATGCCGCAACGCAACGATTATCAACTTATCATTACCCTGTTCATTTCAATCATCATTATCTACTAATAAACAATTATTAATCGTTAGGAAACGATTAATAATAGCATACAATTTTTATAATCGATTACGTCCATATCTATTTCAGAGACACTGACATGTCGGTGTCAGGTCATTACAGGCATTGACATATCGGCGAGCTGCCGGTCTCCTGTTGTCGGTACTATGTCAGCTCGGTTCGTTATTTATTTTGTACTAGGCGTGTGTCTACTGCAAGTTACAATTTATAAAATAATATTTGGATTTGTAAAGAAACAATTTTTTTTTTCTGTAAGATATGGCTAATTTTAAATATGATATAGTTACTTTTATTGAACTTATAGAAAGTAAGCCCTGCTTGTGCGATAAGTTTAATGATGGTAATAAAAATAAAATATTCGGAGAACAAAATTGGCAAGAAATATAGTCGTATAATATAGCAAATACAGTTTTCTGTTAAATTTACTCATATTAAAATAAATAACAATTATTTTTTAAAAAAGATTTTGAGTAGTAAAACACAAGACAAAAATCACTATTTTAACCGGTGGGCTACATCTAAGTTAAAATTTGTGAATATCTTGTCGATGTCGGTACTGCACCGTGTCGGCGTCGGTGTCGTGTCAGTAAGTGTGAAAACAACCAGTAGTACATGGGTTTTAGTTAACATAAAATTCTCCGTCCTACCACTGTGTGAAACTGGTACGTTCTACTGACATTGAAGTCGTGTATCGTCCACCAACTTCCCTTTCTGGTAAACGGTAAAAATTAAACACAGCTATGAGTTTGGGTTTTGCGATACTTAAAACGACAGTAAATTTGTAAATATGAATCAGCAATTCCTAGAGGCTAAATTTCATTTTGTCAAGAGTGTTAAAGATATCGTTGTTACTTTTAAAAGTACATAAAGATTAAACTTCTAATACGTTAATGTATCGCCTCAAAGAAACTATCAAAAGTAGTATATCCATATAATAAGTTTTTATATTAAACTGAAATTTTACAATATACTGTATTTATTTGTGTAAAACAATATTGAGACCAAATTTTATCATAAATGTCGAAAGTGTCCAGCATTTTCATTTATCCTTTATCCTCTTTTTCATATTCCGCGCAACCTTTCTAACTGTACCTCTTCCAAGGTCTAGCAATTCTTGAGTTATGTTGGCTTTCAGTTTTTCAGTGGTGTATAGATTATTTTTTAATGCGAAGACTTTTAGGTATCCCTGGAGAAAAAATCTGCAGAAGAAAGATCAAGTGATCTAGCTGGCAATAAGCCAGTTGATATTACTCTTTCACCAAAGAAATTTTTCAGAAGATCCGTTGTTGTTCTTACCGTGTGAATTTTTGAAATCATGAATCTCTCTTAATTCTAAATATGCAGTAAATTAAGTTATAATTTATTGGTGAAGGTCTGCATTAAGAGTGTTTTAAAAGAATTGGGCTATTTTCAAAGAATATTCTTCGCCTGGAAATTGCACACCATATACCAATTTTCTGTGGCTGTAGGGATCGTGAACGGATGATGTGAGGATTGTTGGAGCTTCAGTAGCGTTCATTCCGACTATTAACCACACATACGAAACCAAACTTCACTTGTAAAAAACACATTATCCAACACTTTAATGCTTTCCACAACATACTGATTAAACCATTGACAGTAGTGGAACCTACTAACATAATCAACCGTGTGATAACATAATACAATATACATAATACATGAATTCTGTATGATTTTAAGTTAAGTAGCCAGGTAGCTTTAAAGGCAATATACAAAGATATTCCTTTTTGTTGCGCAAGTTTTCGTAGTGATTTGTTAGTCGAGTTTAAAAAACTTACCTTATCATCTTCCAATGTTTTGTCATTTAGTGCTAACGTTTCTGACTATGCCTCTGATAATAAATAGAACCATTCCTATATTTCTTTATGAAACAATGAATTGAAGATTTATTCTGTACCCAGGAACTGCAACTGAAAAGTTTTTTGACATGAAAAAAAAAATATTTAGTTGGTAAATAATTTTCCGCAATAAAAATCCTTTCTTTCGTGTTCAAAACATTTCTTAATAAAAAATACAGATAACCAAAAATAACTGTTCACGAAAAATAGACATTTTATCAGCTGATTATAAAACAACAACAATATCTAGTGCTGCCAACCTCTTCGACCGAGATAAGTTATTAATTTTTCAAAAAAAGTATTTTGCTTGGGTTGCGTTTTAAAATAAACACCCACAAATATTGAATCATAAATGGATTTGGTTTGCTTAAATGGATTTATTAATTACGGGGAATAAACTTTTGGTATTTTTATCGTTAATCATAATGGTAATGATTTTCTCTATTGTGTTAGATCATAACTTATGTCTGAATGGTTCTCAAACTTTGTGTCTGATAAAATAATATAATATAATTTGGTTTTGTGATTCGATATTATATAGTGTTTACGGGGTTTTGGGGGCGGTTCGTATTTTGATTGGATAAAATCTGTTGTATTCCGATTCATAAGATTTATTCACCCTTTATGGTAGGTTCAAAAATAGGGGATTGTGAGTGACTGGAATTTACTGTTTTATAATTGGTCAGTTCTTTTCACTGCTGCGGTTGGTGTAAAATAGTTTGTTTTTGATTTGTCAATCTATTCATATTTGTGATTGGTTAGGAAAATTCCGTATTCTGAGCGGTTAGAGAATATACTCATAAGAGAATATTGTGCTTGTTTTAGAGAGTATTTTGTTATTTTATACTCCCTCTTTTTCCTTCTTACAATTTAATAATTAATATATTTCATACAAAATCAAAATTATTCAAGTCAATAAATTTATTAATTTCATCCACCCGGCCAGATGTCTGTTAAGAACTGTTTAACAACAGAAGAGAGAGCCCTCTCCACTGCGATACAAAATTACAGGGGAGTGTAATATTTTTCATAATTTCTATTGAAATATAGCGAATTGCATTATTATGTAAAGTTATACAAAAATGTATAAATACAATCAAAAGGCCGGCAATGAAGTTTTTCGGCTACTCCAGTCAGGTTATGCCAGAAAACGTAACTTGAAGTCAGCTAAAAATAATAAGTTTAAAAAAAAACTTAAAGCAAAATTATTTTCAGTTGCGCTCTATTTGTATTTTTATGATAAAATGATCCCTTCTTATAAAAAATTAAACAAAATTATGAATTCATTTTACAACGTACGAATGGTTACAAAATATCAACCAAAAATTTTCAATAAGCCAGTTTCAGTTTTTTCTTTTAGATATTAAAAAAAAAAAAACATGTTTCGTAATGATTTTTTTTTTTTTTGTTATTATTAAATATAAAATATCACGTGTGATTATATTTAAATCTTTTAATTTTTGAAACGAAGATGCTCAACAGAATAAAGCAATAACCAACATTTTTACTTCCTTATTCTTCGTACAAGGAAGTATTGTAATCAATAATTAAAAAAACAAAAATTTCTGTTTTCAGATTTCAACGGAAATATACATTTTGACCATCTCTGAATCAATTTTAGTTAGTTTGGCGTGACGTTTGAACGTACGCACGTAACTCACATAACTCAAAAACGATTAGCCGTAGATAGTTGAAATTTTGGATTTAGGACTGTTGTAACATTTAGTTGTGCACTTCCCCTTTTGATTGCATTCGACTGTCCAAAAATCTCCAAATCCAAAAAAATCTGGATTTTGGACAGTTTCTTAACTGCAGTAATAAGCCCTCATTGAGAGCTTTGCAATGTTATATCGTAAGTGGTACTTATTTTCATTGGTTTCAGTGTTATAGCCAAATACCATCTCCTTTTCTTTAACTTTTTTTTAATTTAAATATATTGGTTTATTAATAATTATTAACCTCTGATTGTAAAAAATAAATGTTTACGATAAATAATAATTCAAAAATAAAGATAAAAAAAAAAAAATATCAATAGTTGTTAATGAAATAAAATTTTATGTATATTCATTTTGAAAAAATGTTTACATGTAATTTAATAGGCGTACAAGGAAGTTATGTGTTGCCCACATAAGATTATTAATATTAGCATCACAGTTCAAAAAATATGTTTTTTGAATTTTTTGAAGCATTAAAATTGAAATTAGATTTTCTTCGATTTTTTTTTTAAATTTGGGAACTTTGTAGGAATACAAGGGGAGAAGGGTATTAAGTTATTTTAATGAAGTTCTTGTTTAACAAAATACATTCTGAGTATTAAAATTCTGAAATTGAAAAACTTTTTTTTGGGAGCTTCTAAATTCAAGGGGGAACATTCGGGTAAAGTTAATTTTAAAGAAAATAATCCCTAAGTAGTGATAATAAATTTAAAAAAATACCTTTTTAAAAATTGTTTAAAAAATACAAAGATAAGGTCATAATTTTAAATAAAGTTATAATTTTCTTGGAAGGGTGTAGAAATTTTTGGGTAACATGTCTCAAGAAATACTCGAGGACTAACAGAAAATTAAAATTTTTACATTTTAAATGCGATGATACTTGGGTGAGGAATTTAAACTTAAAATAAATTTAAAAAAAAAATTATTTGTTACCATAGATCATTGTGGAGGGATAGGCAAAAGTTATTATAACGGTTTAAAATCCAATTATTTTAGAAAATATAGATACAGAAAACTTCATTAACTGTTTCTGAAGTAAGATATAACTAAAAAAATAAAAATATATAAAGTAATTTTTAGGGGTAGGGGTGAATATTAAATAAAACTTATTGGTAATTTGGGTGATCTCGATAAAAAACTTGAAAACTTTATAGGAAAAACATTTTTTGCTAAAATACTCCAGTAGAGATTTGAGATTTTATTTCGGCCAAAACACCCCTATTCATTTTTAATAATTTTTGCAATACATTCTTTCCTCCGAAGCTAGTACCAGACTATCACATTAGAAGAAAATCGGTTTGCGGAGCCCAGTTATAAGGCCAAATACAGGCTAACATATGTACAAACGTACGTCTGACAAAAATACATTTTTTTGACTTGGGAGCATCGGAATAAAACATTTTTTCACTGATTATTTACAATTTATTTAAATTTATCTTTTTTTTAATATTATTTTCTAATTGTCTCCTTAAAGCACAAAATTAAAAAAATAACAATTTTTTTTTAGATTTTTTTTTACCGTTCTATTTACTTTCCCTTTATGGCTATATTCTCCTTTTTTTTTTTTGACGATGATGAAGGAATGCCATTAACGCACGCCACCACGTTGTGTCGGGCTCGGACGCTATCCGTCCCAGGCTATTATCTAACAGGCTCCGCCAAGATGTTATTAGATGTAAATAACCTGCCCCATACCGATTAAACCTCCCTCACCGTTCTTCTCCGCCCCGAGACCGGACCCGAAATTAAGCATAACTCAGTCTCGGGGAGAATATATAGCTATATCGGGGGGATTATAGCTATATCCGGGAAAGTAAAAAAAAAAAAAAAAAATCAACCGTGAAAACATACCTAATTAATTTTTGACTGCATTCTAAATTTTTCAAAAGAAAAAATCCAGTTATATTTTTCTGCAAACAGTTAAATTTAAAACATCAAAATCAAATGATTGTATAAAATAAAAAAAAAGGATCAATACAATTTATTTAAATAAAATAAAAAACCTAGGTATTACTCATACATAAATTTTCTTAGAAAAAAAACAACTACTCTTTATTTATTAATCTTTCTTGTAGTAAACATATTAGATAAAATTTTAATGCATAATAGATAAATTATTTAATTAATAAAACATTATCGTAAAAGCTAAAAAAAGAATTAAAAAATTGACATTTATCCGAACGCAACATAATTAGGGCCAATGATTATTATTTATTTATTATTTTTACAAAGAGTATCAAAATATGTTCCGTGCATCTATAAGATAATTTGAACGTCAATAACAACCATTATTAACGATAAGTAAACATGAGTTAAAATATTATAATTAAATAATCATGTACTAAAATGAATGACCTTTGTTTTCTATTACCAAAGATCTAATTAAAAATAATGAATTACATAAAGCCTATTAAGTTTTAATTATACTTACAAATTACTATAAAGTGTAAGGATATTGAAAAATAGATTGATTTCGCGTTTTGAGTTTTTACATTTTTAAAAAAAAATAAAATTATTAAATTAAATTCCCCAGTCTTTCTTAAGGTTAATCAGAATTTCGTTTCCTTAATCAACTAATTTTTCTTAATGTTCACTATACCGCGGTCTGAACCTCTTATATACATTTCGTGTGTGTGACAGTTCGTGTTGCATAATACGTTCAACCAATCAGCTATCGCAGTCGATAACCTATGCCTAAATGGTGTTTTAGATGTTGCATGACGTCATTGGTGTCATCCATCCATGTAAATAATCTTGTTTATTCTTGTTTATTACTCGATGGTATTAAATTTATGTGTTGGATATATATATATTACATAAAAGGAAAATATTGGAAAAGAATTTTGTTTTCAAAACCACGGTGAAGACCGTTTTCTTGTTGGAGAATTATCGGTTCCGTGAATTGTCGAACACACGACTCTTAAGGTGTTTTAACGTCTCTTTGTATAATTTTTTTTTCGTGGGCGAACAGCGAAGTGTAGTTATTAGCGCCCGGACATAGTACTTCTATTATATAGGAAAAAATTTAATTTAATTACACCAAACCTAAAAATTAAATTTAAATAACAGTAATATAAAACAAATAAAATCAACAATTAAAATATACAATAACATAAAGAAAAATATTCCTCATGCAGTAAAACATAGATATGAACATGCTAGAGGCGAAATAAAAGCGTAATGAAATACAATATTAAAAGTCCAATTTAAAATTACCATCTTCTATAACTAGACGAAACGCATTATAGTAATAATCAAATATTAGAATACAGATGCAAGTCTTAAGAAATATTAAGACATTCAATAATATTGTCATATTTTTTATGTCATTATTATAATAATTTTTTTTTTTTTTTTATATTTCATATTGTTGCCGTGTCGGGTGAGCCATATGATGCTCGTGCTAGTGTACCTTTTTTGAAAGGTTTTTTGTATTATTTGTGATTATTATAGTGTAAAGTGCTAGTACTATTTATCAGGAGTGTTTTAA